>VXAD01007337.1:646497-833503 GCA_013399195.1 Dicrurus megarhynchus
TTTTTTTTTTTCTACAAGGAGGGGAACCTTGGAGGAAAAGTGGATTTCTCTTGGTGTGCAGCCTCACAGGAGCACCAGCACAAAATTCATTCCTACTTGTGACTCAGGCACAGGCCAAAGGAGCACAATCATGCAAAGACCTGGAGGGTTAAATGAGGACCAGCTGCTCTCCCCATCAGATTAGTAATTCCTTTGTGTGATCCTCCTCCTCTTTATCCCTCTCTGCATAATTTGCTGCCTCTTAACAATAGCCTAAATCACCCAAACCACAGTAATTTTAGAGCCCAGCAGGCAGAGCTGTCTCACATTACTCCTCCTTCAGGGGTTTCCTTCTGCAGGAGGAGTTGGCAAGATGGAAAGAGGGATGTGTAGACAGAACAAGCAGGGAGAAAGCCAAGGAAACCTCAGGCAGGAACAAAGAGCAAGGTCCATTCGGGGTGTAGGGAAAACACGAATCTGAGGGAACACCTCATCAAGCCATGGACATGAGAACACCTCCTGTGTTAGTCCTGTGAGAAAAGGAGTTGAGGAGGTGGGCAGGAAGGAGAGGGATGGAAATTGGGCAAATTAGAGAGAGACTTTCTAACGAAATCATAACTTGAGCCTGAGATCTGTCTTTCAACAACTCATGTTTTTGCTCCATGTGGCCTCACTTCTGGAATTTTCTTGTTCCATGGGTTTGGCTGCATTAGCTACTCGTTTAATGACCAGCCAGCAAAGTTGTTGGCGTGAAAATAACTGAGCATGGGGCAAGAAATGATATTACTACCTGGAGTCCACAGAAAAAAAAAAAACGGAGAAAGAAAAGCAGATGATGCTCCGTTTTTTTCAAAATTGTCCTTTTCCTTTGTGATGATGGTGAGGACATCAACAATCAGAAGCACTTCCAACCTGCCTGGAGCTCTAGCTGGAAAATGCAGAACATGAGGCCCTTTCACCAAATTTTCTGCTTTGAGACGATCCAGGAATTCTTTCCCAACAGATTTTTCTGAAAGTCTTTATGTGCTTCCACATCTGGAGGAAACTGCACTTTGTCTAAAAATACTTCTTCATTTTGCACCCAACTTTGGGGCCAGTTCTTACTCTGGACTTTGCAGTGGGGATCACAGTTTTAGTACAGCATCTGAACCACTTCCAAACCATACCTCTTTCTTTAGTGCCACCCTTCTAATACTCACATATTTTCCAGAACATATTCAGTATATCTGGAATCTTTTAGCAATTGTGTTGGGGGCTAGATCCTTCAAACTGTGAATCAGGGCAGCGACTGAACAACACTGAAACAGTGGTATCAAAACCCCTTAAATACTCAAAATTACAAGGAGAAAGCTTAATGCTGTGACCTGAGCCCTGTGCTGCAATATCTGCATGGGTATGCACGCAGGCTGCAGCATGGCACTGGGGTTGATGGTTGGGATGGGGATGACAGCAGCAGGATCTGGCTGGTGAGGCCAAAAAGGGCAGGGATTGACCATGGGATGTCTGTTGGTCAGAGACACATCCTGCTGTGGGGGTCAGCACTGGCTGGGCTGGGCTGAGCTCTGTTGGTACTTGTTGGAAGGAGCAGTGGTGGTGCCTGGCACACTTTTGTGTCTTCTTGGGGTGAGGGGGACTGCAGTCTAATCAAGGCTGTTGCAAAGATAAGGGAGATTTTCAGTGCTGCTCCCAAATTAAGGAGCGTGAGGAAGAGCCAGAGCAGGGATGAGGGCTGGGAGAAAGGCTCCTGTGGCACGAGCCAGTTAACCCAGCATCGTCCTGCTGGGACACTGAGGGCGTGCCCGAGGACAGCAAAGGCAAAAGCTCGGGCTGAGCTCACTGAGAGCAAGCTCCTTCCTACAAAGGACCCAGGAGCTCATTTCTGGCCCTGCAGCAGCTCAGCTCAGCCATGGAGGGGCTGCTGCCTGCACCAGGCACTGGAGTCTGCTCCCATCTCTGCGGCGGAGCACCGGCTGGGGAAATGTGAGGCTCGACGCCGCTGAAAGCAGGTTTTGCCGGGCTCCTGGAGCAGGCAGTCAGCTCCCAGGCTGGGGCAGTCCATAGCCCTGAGCCCCTGTGACTCGGGGGTGGAAGGTAAGCCTCTGTGCTCCTGCTGGGAGACGTTCTCCAAGCTGCGAGGCTGCTGCTGAGACCCGGTCACTTCCCGCTTCCTTGTGATTATCCATCTCGGCAATGGGATGCTGTTAAGTGTCTGATTACCGTGTTGTTAAAGCCTTAAGCCTGAAATCTGACTATCACGTGGTCCCTCGAGGGGCAGCCGATCCCCCTCCAACCCTCCACCGGTAATCCTTCCTTTCCCTTGGAAAAATAGTAAAGCGGAAAGACAAGTGGTATCTGTCTGCAGCAGCACTTTCCAATCAAGTGAAAACTAGCTGGAAAATCAAATCAGCCGGTAAGTTCCTGCAAAACACAACTCTATCTCCTTAAAATCTCCCCTTTTGAAGGGATGAACTGAACAGCAATAGCTGCTGATGTAAAACAAACCATTATGCCTCCTATCTGCTCTCCAAGCCCCCCTCTCGGCAGATGCATGAGTCTGAGGAAGGCAGATGCTCTCTGAAGACTATTTTCCTCTGTTAAATAAATTCACTTTCAAATAATGTGTAATTAAATGTGTGGTATTGAATTAATGTTTTATTCTGAGTGCTTTGGCAGCAGGGGACCTAGGGGCCTGGCTGGTGGAAAGAAAACATGCTCACCAGAAAAACTCCCTTCTCCTCTCCCTTTCCCTTTTCCTCCCACCCTGCCAAGAATCCCAGTCCCTGTTTCCAAGAGCTGCTGCAGTGTATCAGTGAGCTGGTGAGGACGATGCTTTGTGTAAGATCCCTTTTGTGATACGTTTTCATGGGGCTCTTGGGCATTTCACCCAGTGCCAACACCTCTGCAGCCCACTCCTTTCCCCCCTCTACCCATGTCCTGATGGCCTTAGTCTTCATCCTCAGAAGATCCCAGCTGTCTGCTAATGCTTGTGTACAAAAGGCAGAGCCTAAGTGTCCCCTCAGGATGTGAAGTTGGTGCTGGATGTCTAAGGAGACAGAAGCTGCAGAAGCTGGAAAGGCAGTTTATCCTTCCAGCCTAGTTGTCAGCCAGAAATTATTTGAGAAGGTGCAGACAGTGTTGGGAATAATTGGATGGTTTTTAAGTCTTTTGCCTGGAATGTCAGTAAGGTTTTGGTCCCATCAGCAGTGTTTTGTGTTCCCCTGGGAGCCAGCTGAGGAGGAGTCAGTGCATGCAGAGACTTTGGAAAGCACAGGGTGAACCTGCCCCCAGGCTTTGTAGAGGTAACAACAGTGAGGGGGACCAGAGTGACTGTCTTAAACCTGAGGGGATCTTGACATGTGTCTTGAGCACAAGCAGGTTGGGCAGAGGCAGAGACTGGGTTGGGGCACAACTGGGAACCCATTTACAGCTGCCTGCTCCCTAACCCCAACCCCGGCGGCCACAGCGAGCCTCAGGAACACTGGTTTTATTTTGGTAAGTCTTCGAGGTCTCCATGCTGAAGGATATTTTAACCTTTGACAACAGCTCAGGTGAAGAGATTTACCTTGTTGGATCAAGGAAAAGTCTGGTTGATTTGAACTCTTGCTTGAGTAATTCCATAAAGTCGTAGATCTGCAGGAAGACAAGGAGGTGGATGCTGACTCAAAGGCAAGAGCCCGTTGCTGTGCAAGGCATGGATGTGCTGGGGGATTTTTTTTTGCTGCTGTGGTCATTGTCAGGCTGGGAGTGATGTTCAGGATCCTTCCTCTTGTTTTAAATTCCGTTGTTTGGATCTCTCCAGGATGACTGTTGGTTCTGCAGGATTGTGCAGTGTTGTGCATCCCAGCTGAGGCTGCTCACTTTGTGGGACACTTTGTACTGCTCTCTTCATAAAATAATTGCTAAGTGGTTTGTACTCAAATTTATGGGACTGAAATGGATGAGAAGGGCTTGAAGGTGTGCTTTGCTTTTACAGGATGTCAGGTGGTTTAAGGTGAGAGAGAAGTTTTTGCTTAAACAGTGATTGTGGAATGGTGCCAAATGTATTCTAACTTTATTATTTTTCAGATTTTTTTCCATGAAGAAAGTGAGAGTTTGCTTTGGTTTGGGTTTGAACTTTGCAGGTATGTCACACCAGGTAATGTCACCTGCTTCCAGGTGATTTTCAGGGTGTTTTGGTGAGGGAGCCTGGCTGGCTCCGGAGCTGCTTCTGATGAGTTGTTGGTTTAAGGGGTGCTTGTGCTTTGCCTTTCTGTCAGCTCTTTCACACATGCACCACACACACACACACAAAAACTCCCTTTCCATTTCCCTTCAGCTCCAAGGGCACTGTACATGTGCATTGTTGTTGCCAGTGGTCTCTCTGGGACTGCTTTTGGAGCTGGTGCTGCAGCTCAGAGGGTGCTAATCCAGTCACTCCATGCTGCAAAGCACACCCCTCTGTGGAGCTTGAGGTCTGTTCTGCAGAATCTCTCCCTTGAATCAGGGCTGGCTGGAGCCAGGTGGAAGCTGAAAGGCAGGACTTTGGGTCAGGGCTTCCTCTCCATCTGCTATTGCAGCAGCAAAAGCCAGAGGAGCTGGTCATGTCCTGATTGCCAGACATGCTCAGAAATGGTGGATGTCAGGTATTTCCAATGCATCAGAGATCTGGCATGCAGAGGTTTCTCCTCTCCTGTTTTCCTGAGCTCGATTGCACTGAACTTTAGCTCCTGGTGTAGATTGGTATAACTGGATAATTTTTTTTAGCCAAGATTGTCCAGCTAAATGCGTCAAGGCCTGTTATTTTTTACCAAGGTCCATTTAGCAGCATGTAGTGCATTAGCTCTGGGTCTGCTGGGTCAGCTGAGCAATAAAGCCTCCTTCCCACCTGGGATCTGCACTCATGCCTTGTGCTGCTCCCAGGGAATGAAGTGGATGGTAAGAAAATGAAAAGAACTGCAGAAACATAAACCAGCTTTTTCTTAAGGTTTTTATGAAGGAGTATGATCGTTCTGAGCTGAGGGCTGTGGTTGCTCCACCAGGTTCCCAAAGATTCAGATATGCTTTACATAAATCTCTGTGATTTGTGTCAGAACTGCTTGGTGCTTATAATCACGACTTTTTGAGTCCAAGTCCTTGAAGGGTGCCTTACAGAGGAACTTGGCAAAGAACCAGCGTCTGGGCACCGTGCCGAGTTGTTGGAACGTGTACCTGGGCCCTTTCCCAGAGGTGGCTCATGTCAGAGCTGGGAGAGAAGCCACCAGAAGTGAAGGGCTACCTACTTGGAGTCCAGGCAGAGATAAGAAACAGCCTGTTTATGTCTCCATTTTTTTAAAATTATGTGGGACCGATTCTCCCTTTGTTTACATGTACTTCACAGCAGTCTGCGATTGAAATCAATATCCTCCATTGACTTTGATGGATTTGCACCGGGTGAGGAGGGAGACTTGGGCTCTGTGCAGCCTGCCTATGCATTATCTTCTCTCTCTGTGAGACAAATCTGTGAGAGAATGCCTTGCCAGCCCTCCAGCGGCAGGGCGTTTTGATCTGGTCCCACCCGATGCGCGCGCTCCGCTCGGATCAGGTACATCAGGTAACTCATCGGCACGTTTGGTTCCCATCCAGGCTGCGATTGACTGCCTGGCACGAAGGGCTCTCTGCTTGGTACTTACATGTGGTGGTGACAAGATTTCCAGTGTAAATCGTAAGCTTTGTTTATTTGATTTTAATTGTGGCGGAGCAGCGGAGCTGTGCAGCATTTATTCGCAAGAGTTATTTCAGCAGTGTCGAGGAAGAAGTGAATGAATCACATTGACTAAGTGAGAACCTTGCTACCTTTTTGCGGACAACTTATGTAGACAGAAAAGAGACAATTCTTTGGCATAAATTAGTTGTTACGGCAAATGACTCAGCCACTGCTGAAAAATGTCATTGTTGTTATCATTTATAAAGCGCTGTTGATGCAAATGAGACTTTAGAAGCTTATGAAAATCAAGGCCACATCTACAAAGAGCCCAGGATCAGACCCAAATCAGGATACCCTAGAAACAGATCTAAAATAAGTCAGTTTTAAAACAGGGCTCGAACAGCAAGAGGGGCAAAAAATAGAGAAGGAGAAAAAGAGAGAAGAAATGCCATGACGTGAAAAAGCAAAGGGAGGGAGGAGCTGGTGATGGAGAGGTGCAGGAAAGGACCTACCCTTAGGGAAAACAGGGTCACATGTGAGGGGGAGAAGAAAAATTTATAGAAAATTGATTTTGGTCTTTTCTAGGCTAGAAGAGGAATCTTCTGATAAAGAGGGCAGCAAAAGTTAAAGGGGAAATGTCTATAATTTTGCTCTGTTCCAGCAGCAGGATGCATGTTTTTTGTGAATTAATAGTCCAGGGTCAGTAAACCCACTAGAAATACAACAAGACAGACTGCTCACTGTTTGGGAGTTTGAAAGAGGGAGACGTGAGGAATTAATTGAAATTAATTAATTTAACAATTGAAATTGACCTGGTGTAAATGATCCAGCATTAGTAGTTTTGCATTTTGCTCTAACCTAAGTATTGGCACTACTCATGGTTTACTCTGTTTGGAGTTTGATTTGTCTGTTTTTCTCCCACTGTAGTCATCTGTGTCCAATCATGTGCATCCAGGTTTCAAGAGTATTAGCAAACCATGGTTTTAAAGATGGTGGTTGTGATGGGAATTTGAAATGCAGAATTTGCAGTGTCACTGAACCCATCTCTTCTTCGTCTGATGCCCAGGACTGATTTAGAAATGAGACAGTAATTGGAAAATTAGATTCATGAAATGTACTCATACAACTTCCCAGTATCCGCTCATGTGATTGAAAAGTGGTGGTCATTCAAAACAAGGGGTTCTCATTGCACACAGTCTATTACCAGCTCCACATGCTCTGCCTAGGATTTGGAGGTTGAGTCAGGGTCTTTTTGCCTCGACCTTGCCATAAGATAGAGAGACTCTGCAATATCAGCGTAAAAGATGGGAGAAGAGTCATTGAATCAGTGATGTGAGTGGAAAAGTTCTGGCTTTTCCAGGCTCTATCACAAGAGCCAGTGCAGAAGTGACTCACTGGGACATGGTAGATTGATGAATGAGAGAAGCTGAATTAATCTTGTTCCTTCTTCTTCCCCTGTATCCCATGGGTGTGCTGGGTTCACAAGTTTAGCAAACTAGAATGTGTTTGTGTCTAGGAGAGGGACAGACATGACCAAGGACACATGGGAGCGGTGACAGGGGGGAGGGAAGAAGTTTCTGGTTTCAGACAGCCACTTTTCTGATGAAATTCACGTTAAGCACAGATCAAGTCAGCTGTCCTGCAGAAGGTTCAGAGGTGGATAGGTAAAGATCCCTTTGCACATCCAAAGCTGCCTCCCTTCTGCCTTGGCTCCTCCAGAGAAAGGGAAACTTTCTGCTTTGGAGGCCACGTGTAAAAGTGGGTGCAGTGTCCCAGACTTACTCTTGCTAATGCTCTAATTTACCCACATGCTGCCATCATGAAGCTAAAGTCATGGGCCATTTCCAAGCAGCTGCAGGTCAGGTGCTTCCTGATGTGTTTAATGGGCTATTCAGAACAACAGTGAAGGCAAAAGATTGCCACACCTTCTGTGTGTGTTAAATCTTGATGGACTAGAAGGAAGGTGGGGAATCTGCCCAACTTTCCTTCTGTGTCATGCAGAAACATAGTGATCCCAAAACAAGGACTGGCAGATTTCATTGTAAAGTGGAATTACTTCAGTGTCAGGAACTCACATCCTTCCTGTAGGTACAGCATGGCTTTGAATGAGTTCGCATCATGCTGTCAATTCTGCTTATTTTCCTGTCAGGTCTTGCTGTGGCTTCTGCATAGGATCTTCTTATGAATTGTCTTGTTGTCTTGTTTTTATAAGTTAATGGTACATGGGGAGGAAAAAAAATAAAAAGAGTGGTACTTAGGGAGAGGCAGTTTGCATACACCTTGTCTACAGGGCTGACTGCAACACAGCCGAGACAGATTAGCACAGCACTGCCTGCCTAAAACAAATAAACACCAGCTGTTTATCAGACAGGGCTCGGCTTCCTCCAGGAGGAGGTAAACAGATTTATGCAGATGAACCTCTGAGGTGCCCTTGCAGCACAGCATCTTTTGTGGCTATTTGGCCTTCCTCGTGAGTTACGGCCGGGACGGGCGAGCGCAGAGGTGCAAGGTGAGCGCAATAACACCGCTGGCCACACCGTGCCACGGGGGTCTGTCACTGCTTTATGGGTAAAGCCCATCTTTTATAGTGGGTTAGAAGTAATCATAGTGCTGAGCTCACCGTGAAGGGAAGAATTTGATCAAAACTTCGCTACTTTAGGCCTCTAGCGTGTGAAAAAGCAATTTATTGTAACTCAGTTATTATTCCATTTGTGCCTAAAATAGTATGAAGCAAAATTTATGGCTGTTTGAGGTTGAGAGAAATTGTGATCAGCAAATGTACTTTTCTGATTCTACATTAAGATTGTCTGATTGCTGTCAAACTACTTAACTTCATGACCCTTTTATTTTTATAACCACCCAAGTTTACTCTAAATCCAGAAGTGCTACATGAGTACACTACTGCGAAAGGATTGCTTCTCCCTCAATTCAACTCTGTCTGCCACAATATCACATTTAATTCGCCATATAAATTTTCCCTGAAACTTCTCAGGTGACTCTAACAACTCACTGTAAAATCTGGTCTCGAAGACAGATGGGATGTTATTTTAATAATGTAGACATAATTACACTGCTTGGATGCCAGCTCTCAGAAATGTCTGATCATTTATTAAGATGTTGTTGGGAGGAAAAATTTGGAGCTGAAATTTTTGGGCAAGACCCTGGAGAGTTTAGGAAGAGAGGTTTGCCTCCGTTTTCATGGTGTTACTCACCAGAAGTGTAAAAATTCTTAAATAGTATTGCTGGTTTTTCTGAGACTGTTTCCCTTTTGACTTCGTCTTACACCAAACAGGACAATCTGATTGCAATTGCTACATTCGTGAGTTTTTGAAAATGTCCTTGGGCTCCTCTTACTGCGAGATCATTCCTCACAGCTTTCTTGATTGCTGCTATTCGGGAGACCAAGAATGCAAATACGTGTTTTGTCAATACAGTAAGACCAAGGTAATGTAGTGATGAGTGCTATAGAAATGCTTGCCAAGACAAAGAGGATAAACCCCTTTTCCTCTGCTCTATTAAGTAAATTGGTGCCATTTGAGCTTTTCTTATATTAGGACTTTCCTCACCCAAGTGCATCACTTTACATTTCAACACGTTATATCTCAGATTTCTCAAGGTACTCTTTAAACACTCAGCTAAACCAGGTGGGGAAGGCAAACTCCACGTGTGATTTGTTCTCCCTGGCTGTCACTGCAGGTTTAAAACCAAAGTCATTTTGGATGTGCCTACCAACCTGTGCCTTAATGTTACTAATAATATTAATACCGGTAAGGAACAGTTTTCAGTCTATTGAACAATTAAGAAAGGTCAATGGGAATTCCCAGAGAGGTGTCTTTCATTACAAGGCCCATTGCTTGTGCAATCTCGCAGCATCCGTCTTTCCAAGCAAGCCGAGGGCCCAGAGATGGCAGCTCCATAAACCTGCCTCTGAGCTCCTAATTAAAAAGCTTAATTCCATGAAAGCCATTAGGATGCTTGTCCTGCATTGGACTTTTGATGCATTAAGTGGTTCCTATATTGTTGTGGGGCACGTGACCCCTGAGGTTGATACAGGTGCCTGCTCGGACTCCTGGGTGGCAGGAGCTGGTGGCAGATTTTGATCAGAGTCAGTGATGTGTCCCTGCAGCCAGTCTGAAACCCAGAGTTAGGCACTTCCACCTCCTTCATCCGCAGTGCCCCAAGGGAAATGCACCTAATCTAAGGGGTGCATCCCTTGACAGCTCCTGTGGCACAAGGAGGAGATGGAAAAGGCTCAAATGTGGGCCAGTTTATGAGCAAACAGATTCAGGGTTATGGACGTCCCAGGGTGGTGGAAAGAGGGCACTGTCCCACGTAATGCCTCTGCTTGAGGAGACCTCTCACACATCAGCTTTTGCTCACTGAGCACTTGAGAAGAGTGCACAGCTCTCCACTGGCCTGCCACGACCTCCAGGCTGAAGCTGGGAGTGGTCTGTGCTGCCACAGTTCTCAAGGGAGATGTAAATCTCCACTGAAGGACGGTTTATAGAGATGAAGTTTTGGATGCTTTGCCTCCAGAAAATGCTGTGGTGGCTGTGCATCTCTAACTGCTTCTGCAGTTCTTTCCAGGCATCAAAAAAACCCCTTTTTGTATTGTTGAGGAGTTGTAGGGGTGCTGTGGTGCCAGAAAGGTGCTTAGAGGTTTGGCAGCTGTGCCTTAGCGTTGTCCTCAGAAGAAAGCAAATTCTCCCAGCCACCAGTGGCATTTAATCAAGACACGGGGTCAGTGGATATCCCATAGTCACTTACCTGCCCCTGCAGGTGCCTGGTATCTGGACAGATTTAGCCCTTAGGAATGACCTGCTAGCTGAGCAAACCAATTTTCATTGGCCTCTGTACCTCCGGTAAATTAAAAGCTACTGCTCTTCTGATTCTTCCTGAATCCTCAGTTACTATTCTCTGCCAGTCCTCGCTGTCCTAAATGTCAGTGGAAAGGATCATTGAAACTAATGGGTTCAGTTCATCTATTGTGCCAGTGATGGTGTCCTGGGATGACCTTCTTTCTGAGGGAACAGCCGTGTAGGGGAAGGCTGCTGGGGCAGGGTCCTGCTGCGGGGCAGTGCTCGGCACTTCCAGCCAGCTCCTGCTAATGCCCAAAGGAGCGTGGGGGTCACTGGTCCTTCTCCTCCTGGGAATGCTTTGACTTGCCAAGCTTCAGCCTCAAAAGTCTGTCATTTCTGAGTTTAAACTAATCCCAGTTGAAATGCGAAACTCAACAGGAGCTTCTAATCTCACCTGGCCTTTCATCGGAAGGATATGACCTTTGATACACCTCACAGGAAATGGATTATTTCCAGGATCATTCCAAAGGGATTCGTGTCTTTGTAGCAGAATTTGCCCCGAAGGTTCCTCTCCCTGAGGACAAGCTTGCCATGAGCTTGTCAGGAGAACTGATAAACCTCAAGTGCTCTCCTCACAGATGTTTTGCATGAGACTAACTCCATCCCAGAGATGGCTGCCTTCTGTGGGTGGGTAAAAAGATCCCCACAGATATTTTTGTGAAGCAATTTCAGTTCCCTTGCAGCTTGCAAGAAAATTGAATTAGTTGTTTTCCATTCCCTGAATTAACCCTGATTCATTCTTCCCTCAACCCTCTCCCTCTTCCTCCCCTCCCTCCAACAGATGTCCAGCATATTAAGAGGAGAGACATCGTTTTGAAGAGGGAGCTGGGAGAAGGTGCCTTTGGGAAGGTGTTCTTGGCCGAGTGTTACAACCTCAGCCCCACCAACGACAAAATGCTGGTGGCAGTGAAGGTAAATCCCAAGGGAGAATGGCAGAGAGCAGGGCAGGGGCTGGCCAGCGAAGCAATGAGCCTGCGTGGGAAAGGGAAGCAAGGGAGGGCTGGGGGCCACGGGTGGGGGTTTATCTGATGCTGGAGATTGTGGTAAATCCACTTAGTCACACAAAGTTTCAGTGTTTCGCTTCAAGGTTGTCTGTTCTCCCCAATGCCAAAGCCTCCCTTCCTGCTGACACGGCAGCACACAGACAGGGAGGAGAGGCTGGTCTGGAAGCCCTGAGCTCCCGTGCAGCTGCAGCAGCGCGGCGTGGATCCACCTCCCTCCACCAGGCACTGGGGCCCTGCTCCGTCTGGATTTCATCTTTTTGTGTTACATGCAGAAGCTGAAACATAAAAAGGCCTCAGCAAAAATGAGCAATGAAAGCTGAGCACGATGAGCCAATTTTCTGGGATCAATTTGCTGCAAGATGGGCAAAGCAACTCGGCTCGGCTTCACTCTGCTCCTGCTTGCCTAGCCACAGGTCGCTCCTGTTTTGGGAATTTTAAGCCAACATGAGTTCAGCTTGGCTTGTGCTGTGCTGCTTGCATCCTTGTGATGTTCCTCGTGGGATCTGTGCCCCATCAGGGTGGCTCTGGGCAGAGGGGAATGCTCAGTGCAGAACTGTGCTCTCCTCTCAAGTGGCACCAGTTGGCAGAGACGCAGTTTAATCCCTTGGATTTAACTGATGCCTCCTAACTCCTTGGAACAAGGTCTGCGTTTGAACCGGTGCTCTACAGGGAGAAAGGTTCCAGCACTCTCTCCAAAATGCTGGAGGCATCCAGTTACTTGTGGCTTGTTCTAATCACTGGCAGCTCAAGCCCTAATTTTTTTTTTAGCTCAGATGTCTCCTTTTGCTCCGGCAGTGAAGTGCAAGATTGCACCTTTCACCTCTGAGACTGGTTAAAGCTGAGGACACGGAGACACCCACATGATTAATTGTTTGATTATAGGGCTGGTACCTGCCTGTCACTGTCAGCCATCCCTCAGCAAGCCTGGCTGCCGAGTCTCTTCTGAGTTTCATTTGCACGTAGGCAGAAACAGCATCCGAACTTGTTTCTGGTAATTGCTACTATAAGCTTACATCTCCAGAGTGCCTTTCATCCTCCAAGATCATACAGCTCCAGCTCTGGAGCAGGGCCCTGGAATCTGGCTTCTTGCCAGCTCTGGGAGTGGCAGGGAAAAAAATCCCTCTAATTTGGGCCACATTATAAATCTGAGGGGAAAAATAAAAGAAAAAAAAACAGGAATAGAGGCTTTACATATTAAGTTGAGATTTAGCTGCAATTCCTGAAGATCTCTTGTCCCCAACTGAGGCTGAGAACTACCTCCCTAGTCACTGCAGCTCAGGGCAGCAGCAGGACACGCTGGTTAAGGGCAGATGAGTCCACAGCCCAGAGCCTGCCTCTGCCCTGCTCTCAGGGACTCTCTCCCAGGGCTGAAGGACGTGACTGTGTTACTCGCTCACTTAAATGGACTCAGATTTTTAGCAGATCTAAAGGTTGCAGCCCCGCAGATAAGCTGAGTTTTGATGTGAAGGCATGGACAAGCTTCCTGTTTTATTCAGCTTGCTTCTAAAAGCATTCTAAGAAATGCACGAACACTATATCCAGCAGAGTGTTAAGGTGACAAAGTCAAGTACTAGAAATGCTGGAGGGGCTGTACTCAGGGCATGTCCTCTGAACACCTATCTCATTTCTCTGTGGCTGCTCCACTGTGGTGATCACTCCTGTGCTAGAACCCCTGGAGGGGTGAGTGTTCCCCTTTTCACAGCCTCCCAGCAAGTTACTGGGGTTGTATCATCCCCTGTTGTGGAGGGCAGAAGCAGAAGCAGGAAAACTGAGCTGAAGAGATCTGCTTTAGGTGGAGGATGGAGTTACTGACCCCTCTTTCCAGCCCCGTGGACAGCAGGTACCTGACTCAGAGTGAGCCCTGCTGCAGCAATAAACACGTGGTGCTTGTGGAGACCTGGCCCTGATGCCGCATACAAGGGGATTTTCCAGGTAATATTGGAACAACTGGCACTTCATGATGACAGCTGCAACCTGCAGATGCTCAGGGACTTGCCAGAAGTTATGGAGGAATTGTGTGATGGAGGCACAAAAAAATACACCCCAAACCTTCCTGGGAGAGGCATTCCACTGGTTTTACTGAGACATCCCTTCTCTTTCTTTTGTCCTGGTCTTCTTTCTCTCTTCCATCCCTTCCAGTTCCCGTTGCCCTCATTTCTAAATGCTTGGTTGTGCAACCTTAGTAAATGGGAGGGAGTTAATAACTTTTTTTGGTGTGTGATATCAACAAACTTGCAATCTTAACACCTTATAGAAATGACTGTGTGTGAAGGAGGGGAAACCTAAACTCACTGCAGCTTGAAATATTATGTGCAACTACAGGAAAAAGGGGGAGAAAAGAGTGATGGGGGAAGGGACTATTTTCCTGCAGAAAAACAGGGTGGCATCAACATTATGAAGATATTAAATGACTAAAAGTAATTGGGTGCCTGAGATAAGGATGGATGCTTTGCCATCTGCACCACGTAACTAACATTCATCTAAATATCTCTAGTCAAGCTATCCCAAAGGGCAAAGAATTAAAATAGATTTATGCCATGTGAGTAGCGGTTTGGGGGCAGAATCAGATGAGGCAGTGTCCTAAGGCTTGGGGAAAAGCCTCACAGCAGATGTGCTCTGAGGGGAAAAGCACCTTCTCTGGAGGAGTCTCTACAGCCAGCAGCTCCATGGGCCAGCCCAGGTGCAGTAACAGAGTGCTGGGCCCTGTCCTCCATGCACAGATTTCTGGTGTTTAACATCCCTTTTTGCACATAAATTGTAGCCTGCAGCTGCTCAGGCCACTCTGCTGTCTGCATGGGGAGATTCAAGGCACGGGGAAAAGGGGGCAAGTGTATTTTCGTGTAGGTAAGGGGGAGCTACCCAGTGTCCCCCACCTCTAAAGGGGAACTGGTGCACGTCAGACCGACACAGGATAAGTGGAACAAGTTTCCTTGAGTCCTTTTCAGTTCCTGTTAGGCTGCACAACTAAAGCCAGAACTGGTCCTAAATAGTCCTGGCATGTGGAGGATGTGGAGAATATGACTGAGAACCAGCAACTCAAAGCCTGCCTCTTCATTTTCTCACATGTTGGCAAAGACTGTACTGATTCTTGTGGCCATTTCATCCTGTCAAATGGTCTGGACTTAAACTCTTTTATCAAGTTCCTTCCCTTGATACCCTGAGATGACAACAAGCTGCTTTCAAACTAACTCTCCAATGCAACTGCACAATAATGCACGGACAAGCCAGAACCCAGCTCTGGCGAATCTTCCGTTATCATCAGCCGCAGCCACAGCAACATCTTCATGGCAACTCTGCAATGTCAGGCTGGTCCACACCACCTGCAAGCTGCCTTGCAATGGCAAAGTGGCATTCTCAAACTGTGGGAGATGAGATATTCTCAATAAGGATACTGATTTCAGCATCAGTCTGCCAGGGGAGCTGTTATAAACAGCAGGGAATAAAAACATGATTTTAAAAATTATGAGAAAAGACTTGACAGTGTCCTTCTTCAGAGGCAGTTTGAAAAATCCGCACAATAACTGCACAGCCAGGCAAATCCATCTTCTGAATAAAGGCAGTGTAGTCAGCTATTTCAAAATAAAAGACAGATAGCAAGGACTGTCTGGCTCAGGAATTTAATAATAATGAGATATGAAGCCATTCACCCCTAGGTCACCAGTATAAATTCTGCCCAAGCTGGGAATAATTGGAAGCTATTACCCTCTGAGGCATGTTTGCTGCTGCCTAGGAAATGAGTAGGGGAACCCACTGGGACAGTAACTCCAGGAACGAAACATCAATGTGATGCCACCAGCCCTCCCAGTACAACTGGACCAGTGGTTCCTCTCCCCTCCCTTCCTCATCAGCTCCTCTGAGATGCTGTGACCCCTTTGTTCTGGCTTTTGCCCCACCTGAGCCCACTCTGTGCGTGTCTGCATCCCTCATTCCAGGCTCTGAAAGACCCCACGTTGGCAGCCCGCAAGGATTTCCAGCGGGAGGCAGAGCTGCTCACCAACCTGCAGCACGAGCACATCGTCAAGTTCTACGGCGTGTGCGGCGACGGCGACCCGCTCATCATGGTCTTCGAGTACATGAAGCACGGTGACCTCAACAAGTTCCTGAGGTATGTGGGGATGAGGGCACAGGAGGTGCTGTGGGGCCGCCCCACAGCCTCGGTGAAACTTGTTCTAGCTCAGTGAGGCACCGATGGCATCGTTATTCAGTGGGCTGAGTGGTGAGGGATGGTTGTTCCGAGGGCAGCTTGGAGGAGATGATGGTCCTCACCAGATTTAGGGCTTTATTAGCCCTGTCCCGACATTTCCTCTTAGGTGTTCTCAGGAGCTGTGGAAACCAGGGTTTTCTTCTCCCACCTCAGCAAGTTTGAAGCTGCAGGAAGCGTGGCTGTGATCCTTCTCTGCCCTGTGGGGATGGAAGGACGTGATGTCAGCAGCTCCGAGTCCCATACGCCCACCAAAGCCACGTCCTGCTGGAGCAGGAAGGCCTCTTGCCATCACACCCTCAGTCACTGAGCTCCTGCTTCAACAGCACGAGAACCAAAGTATTCCTCTGAGAAATTTGTTGGTGTTCTTGATCTGATTTGTATCCTGGGCATTTGCTGGTTCTCATTCCTACATTCAGAAAAGACCTGAGAAATGCTGGAGGAGTCTCAGGCAGTGCCTGTGGGGTCCACCCCTGATCCCTGGTCCCTAACCTGTGGCACCAGGCTACTCACGAAGTCAGGCAAGGCCTGAAGAAGTGCTGTAATTACCTTCCCTGTCTCTAGAGAGATGCAAATTGCCAGAGCCCCCGGTGCCCCCCATCATCATTCAACCATTTCATCAGCCTGAGGCAGATAATTTGTGTGCTCCATATCCACCAGCAGCAAGGGCCAGGGAGCAGCTGTGGGAGGATGTTTATGGTGCTCTTCTGCCACAAAACAGAAATTCCACTCTGAAACCTGCGTGCAAGTGGAGTGGTACTTACCTCTTGAAATAATTAGTAGTTTTATTTCCCAATATTTAGAAAATTGGACCCTTGATATTTTCCTGTTTTGACTGCTAAGTGTAAATATGATTGCAGGAGGAACAAGAATCTTGTGCACGGCAGGTCTAGATCTGGGGTTGGGATACACTCAGTGAGTATTTTTCTACCAGCACAGTTTCTGCCACCAGCATGAAACCATGAGCTGGGCTGAAAGGGTGTTTTAGCCCAAACTGGTGATGCAGTGTTAAGGACAGTGCCTCAGCCTTGTGACCGAAGGCAGACAGTCTGAAAAAGAGAGTGAGAGATGCTGTTCTTTGAGTGCTTCACAAAGAAAAACTCAAAATTGACCCATCTTTTTTCTTGGCAGAACCAGCAACCTTATTCCCTTAGAGGAGTCAGATATTAGAGCTGAGGAACAATCTCTCTCACTGCTCTGGTTGACCTCCCAAAGAGTATAGTGCAAAACAGGCTCTCTCACTGCCTCGGAAAGGTGTCTTGTGCCCACTGCCAATGCCTGATGGAATTGCTTCACCCAGCAGTGTGTTCCTAAGGCTGATATCATGCTGGGGCCACAGACCCCTCACTCCCATGTCCCAACCCTTTCTTGGGACATGTCTGAGAAACATTCATGCCCGACGAATTTCATCTCCAGTCTCACTGGAAAAGAAAACTCATTGTATTATCTTTGGCCTTTATGGAGGAAAAAAAAACTTTTCCAGGTGTGTGGTCCCTGGGATTGCAGCTTCTCGTCTTCCAGCTGCGTTTAGCTGCCAGCTTCTCCTTCCTGTGCAGCCTTGGAAAAAGCAGCTATGTGCTCCTTTCCCTGAGTGCTGGAATGTGGTAGGCAGTGAAAACCCTTTGTGTCCCAAAGGAAGATGGCTTTGGGGACAAGGGAGCTTAGACCCTGCAAACAGGCGCCCAAAATGGCCAAGGGGTCATATGGAAAGAGAGTTTGGGCTTAGGTAAGGTGTCTGCTGGAGGGGAGTGGGGGCTGCAAGGGGGTCAGGAAGGGTTGGTGATGCAGAGCTGCTTGGAATCCCTCATCAAGCAGCAGTTTTTATCGTGGAATAATTCACCCAGCCCACAGCAGGAAACAGTGACTCCCAGACACTGGAGGCCAGGAACAGTGGGAGTCTGTTAAAGACACTCAGATGGACTTTTCCTAGTTTAACTGCAGAAATTGGAAAAGCAGTAAAATGGAAGAGGCTCACTTTAGACCCAGTTTCCCAGAGAAAAGCACAATAAATAAATTCCCCTCAGTGTTGTTAGACCTTTGTGTGCTTCCCAGAGAACAGAGAGTTTTAGTGGCCTGAAACACTAGCTGGTGTGGCAAGGGGAAGCACCAGGATCAGCATGTACCAGATGGGTTAGTGGCAGCATGTGCTGGGATGGCTCCTCGGGCCTCCCTGGGCCACCACGCTGGTGGTGCCACAACAGACCCTCCTGTCTGCACCAGGGCAGGCTCCAGTGGTGGTGTCCTGCCTCCGAAAATACTGCTAGAAAAGGTCTTGACATGGAGAAATACTGGCACGGCCTTCAGGGAGCATCCCTAGGGGTGGTGTGCACAGGAGTCTGCCCTCAGGCTGGGTGGGGGGCAAGGCTGGATGTTCCTGGCACAAATCCCCCACTGCCTGGGGGTCTGCAGTGACCACATCCCCCTCTGCTCACTGGGGATGTCCATCGCTTCCCCCTTTTCCTTTGGTCACTGGTTTTCCAGCTTGTGTTCCCTGTCTGGGTCAGCAGCAGTTTTGAAGTAGGGGTAACAGCACGTGTCCATCACAGACCCTCTCTGCAGTCTGCAGTGAGTTGTTGCCATTTGCTGTTAGCTCAGAGAGGTAATAGGCTTGGTTGGAAAAGTTGCAGAGTTCTGGTGTTCACCCTCCTGCGAAGCAGCACCGCAGTCAGACTGTCTTGGGACAGAAGAGGAATTTCAGACCAGGAAGCCAGAATGGTGATTTCCCCCCCTCCCCGCCCAAAGTCTCCATCAATTCATAATGGAGAAAAACTCCAAATGTTCTTTAACAGGGAATCCACCCAATTTTATGGCCTCTCTGTTTAAACTCCTTTCCCCAAGAAAAGATGGGCATACCCTTCTCATATTCTCTATAGCTGTCTTTACATAACTAAATGTACTGATATCCTTGCTGTTCATCTCATAAATGTGCTGATTCTCCTTTCTTCTGGCTTATAACCATTTGGGATGGAGAAAGGGAGAGAGAGACATGTGCATACTATATAGGACACACCAAGAATCGTCTCAAAGAGAACAGGATGAAAGCCTCAGAGGATTTGCTGTGCCGTGTGTTAGTCACAAGGAGGAAGGTCACAGCAACATCTCTTGCATTTCCCTGAATATGAGGGCTTTTGTTATTCCACCTTCACACAGGTTACCACAGGGTGAGCTCTGCCAGGGGAAGAAGCATCACAGAGGGAGCATGACAGAAAAGCTTGGCACACAGCGAGGAAGGGGACAAAAAAGGGACAGCACAGGAATAAAACTGACCTAAAGTCCTCCATTTACAATGCACTTGGTTCAGCAAAATATTTCCTTTTGTTGCCCAGGGTGTTTTCTCTGCACCTGCTGACATCCAGGGCTAAACTTTGCACCTATGCTCGTGCTGTCACACTTCACAGTACCTGTGTTAGTTCTGGGATAGCTCAGGACACAAAAGGGATTTTACAGGGATGAAGCTGCTAGTGTTTCCTCTGAAACATTTTCTGTGATCTCTGGCTGTATTGATACCGATCAGGGGGTGGTTTGTTGGTGATATGGAGAAAAGAGAGGAGGCTGTTGGGGATTGATAAAGAGATTAGGTAGAAGAAATATGGCAGCTGTGGAAGAAAAGGGGGTGATATCTCTGCCTTTGGGGCGTTTTCAGTGGTATAAGAATTAAATGGAGCAAATGTAAATATGTGGAGGCTCATTAGTATTGCAGAGGTCTTGCCAGAGAAGCCACTCAAGCCAGCGGTCCCTCTGTCCTGGCAGTCTGTCTCCCTCTGTGGCCATAAGAGGTTGTGTGCAGTAGACAGGACAGGATAAGGATGTACAGCACCCACTCACCCAGCAAATGTTCCCTCAACCTCCTCTTTTTTTAAGCCTTTCTCCCTTCCCTTCCACCGGAGCTGTGTGTCCGTCCTCACAGCACAGAGCTGGGGGCTGGTCCCCATCCAGCAAGAGCAGTGGCTGTGTGGGATTCCTGTCTCCTGGTCACTTCTGAGACCCAACTCTGTCCTTTTTGCTTCCTCCCTGCAGGGCACACGGCCCAGATGCTATGATCCTCGTGGATGGGCAGCCTCGACAAGCCAAAGGGGAGTTAGGGCTGTCCCAGATGCTCCACATCGCCAGCCAGATCGCCTCTGGAATGGTCTACCTTGCCTCCCAGCACTTTGTCCACAGAGACCTGGCCACCAGGAACTGCTTGGTCGGAGCCAACCTGCTGGTGAAGATTGGAGACTTTGGGATGTCGAGAGATGTCTACAGCACTGATTACTACAGGGTAAGGCAGCTGCAGTGGCAATCTGATGCTCAGAGCAAAGGGAGATAGGAAATGTTACAGTGAATCAGTTTTTGGAGCCCTTGGGCTCACTTGCTTGGATTTTCCCTCGTTGAAACGTGCACAGAAGTTGATCAGGCATCCCTAAACCATTGTCCTTAATCCTGCTCAGTCCTGGCCACGCTTGTAGTTCAGACACCCATGCAGATGCCTACACACAGACTCTGTGATACCCCAGCACACAGTCACACGCTTTTGGATGGCTCTGAAGTCATTCCATCCTTACTGCCTATTTTTATTCCTTGTTTTTTGAAGACATTGACAAATTAAAGGTAATCCAAAGAGATGATAAATGCTACAGGCTGTGACCTCTGGCGTTGGATTAAAGAAACTTAATACAGGGACCTAGAGAGAAGGCAGCTGAAAGACTGACTGATAAGTGCATAAAATATGGAAGAGGAAATAATAGTCAATTTAGGTTTGACCTCAGAACACTTTTTTTTCCAGCAGGGTCATCATTTAGACAGTGGAATAATTTGCCAGGGGTAGGTTGCTGAGAGCCTGTCATTAAAGAACTTCAGCAAGCAACTAGATAAAAACGCCTGGGTTTAGAGCAGAGGCTAATCCTGTACTCATCTCTGGGGAGAGACTCAATGAGCCAGGAATGCCTTTCCAGCCTTTTCTCCTGTGATTTGTGCTCACACTGTCCCCTTGTCTTGCACGCTCCCTCTGTACCTGTCTGCAGTGTCCTGCCTGCCCAGGATGGCAGCCTACCCCGGGGGAGCAGCGTGTTTCCCTTCCCAGCCACAGGAGAAATGTGATGTGCAGAGTGTTTGGAGCACACTGGAGTAGGAGTTTGTCTGTGGACCATCCACCAGGAGGGAAGGGCTTCTCAGGCTAAGGAGCCGTGGTTTCTAGCCTGATGCTTGCACTAAGGCTGATTTATTTCTGCTTACAGCATGGATGCTTGGCTTTGAGGAGGATTTCTCCCAGCTACCCAGAAAGGAGTGACCTGTTTTCTTGATCCAATTCAGGAAGTTTTCATTATGTGATAGACAGCTGCCAAGTGCAGTTACTGCACTGGGGAGGAGGGAAAACATGATCAGATTTGTGCTGAGACATACCACCTCTCCCAGGCCAGAACATTGGATTGCCACTGATTTAATTACCTGTGAGAGAACCAACCTCCACCGTGCAGCAGAAAAGCCCGTGCTGGGAAAAGGTCTCAGTGCACTTACTGGGCAGTGATGAGGAAAGAGAGGTGATGTGGTCCCATCACTGCTGGAACTTCAGGAAGGAGCGAGTAGGAAAGAGAAAAAAAGCCCAGGGGAGGATGAGGAGCAGCACATGAGATTACCCACGCTCTTTCCTGCCTTCCTCCCTTCAGCCCTGTTAACCCTGCCCCAACCACAGGCAGTGTCACACTGCTGGAGACAATCCCAGCTGAGCTTGTGCTCCTGCAGCACCAAGAGCTCTCCGTGCAAGGGGAGAAATTGCTGCTGTTGCCACGTGAAGGCTAGGAGAGCTGAGACGATCTCCACAGGCCAGTTTGTTGTCGTGGGATTTTTTGTCTTCTCTGTGGTGGTGTCCTGTAGCCTTCATGCTGTGTGTGCAAAGTGCTTTGCTGAGGACTGCTCCGTGCTGTCTCACGCAGTGTTGTAAGGCTCTTTGGTGGGCTTTTCTCTGCATACACGAATTGTCAGGCATGACTAAAGCACTAAGTAGTTATCTCCTGCTTACCAGAGCAAGAACCGACTTTCAGACCAGCACAGCCTTTTGTTCTTAGTTGATTTTCCCTTCTTTGTTCTCGCTTATTTTCAGTATGTTTAAAACTTTTGATCGCTAAGTTAGTTCATGGAGGCCTTATCTCTGTTAGAGTCCAAAGAAGGTTTCTAGCAAAATAAGGTTCTGATTGCCCATATTCACCCTGGTGGCATGAGGGGCAGGGGGTTTACATCACTTGCCCAAGGCCAAAGCAGGAATTGGTGATGGAGCTGGGAAGTCTACCCAGGCCAGCAAAGAGCAGAATTCCAGGGGTCAGGTGTCCTTCATCCCTCCTCCAGCCACAGTCCAACCATGCTCCTCCCAGAATATGAGCAAAGAAGCTCAAGTGGGAGAATCAAACTGCTCCTGGGTCTCACCTATGAAGAGTTGAACTTTTAAATTCTTCAGTGCTGTCTCTGGTCACATCTATGACCTGCCTGGTGAAGTTCGCAGTCTCTTTCCCAGTGCTTGTGCACGGCAGCCCTTCCCTTTGGACAGCCTGCCATTGCCAGCAGTGGGACCCAGAGCAAATTCTGCTTCAGTTGGTTCTAGACAATACTGCTTGGTGTGTCCAAGCTGCAGCCCTAGGAGAAGCTGTAATTTTGTGGAAACACAGGGAAAAATCCCACCCTCGAGCTGAGACAAAGTGACAGGACTGGAGCTCTCTGCAACCAGACTCGCTTCAGTCTGCTGGGTGCCTGTGTTTGCTCCTGCCCAGGCCCCACAAGCCTGGATAACTGGGCATGTGGATATATTATTGTGTTCCAGGCTGAGGATTAGTTCCTAGCCATTTCCTTTCTTTCCCATTTTTTTTTTACTCTTTTAAGACAAAGAAGGTACGTCATCTGGCTCCCGCATTTGTGGGATGCAAAATTGCTTTAACGAAGGTGAACAGCTTGATATTCTGTCACACATTTGGATACAGAAAACAAACATTTGTGTAACAAAAATGGCAGAGAAGCTCCTTCCCCCTCTCTGCAAGCTCTTCATGCTCTGCCTGAAGACAGATGCATCCTTTTCCTCCTGCATCACAGAGGGATCCCGTCAGCTGTTGCCTTTTAACCTCCTTTCAAGAAGACAGGATGGAGAGAAAATGGTTGTGGAGGTGGAAGCGGTGGGGAGAGGTGGAACAGCATCTGAGTGGAGGAAAAGCGGAGGAAAGTGGAGGAACTGGGGAGACAGGGAGAAGTAGCCCAGCTTCTGTGTGAAGAGGGAAGGCGGGGCTGCTGAAGAAGCATTTCTGTGCTGTGTTGTGTAACGTGCTGTGCAATCTTTGGTGTGGGTCTCTGTGGGAAGGCGGGACGGAATACATCCATGCTGGAGAGGAAAGGTTTGGGCGGATTTCATTTTCCTTGTTGTTTTCTCTAAAAAACTGTGTGAGTAGGCGATTTTTTTTAGGTATGACTCAGGACTGTGACAGCAGGTGGTGGGACGCTGCAGGTCAGGGACTTTGCAACTCAGCCAAGATGAGGGTGGCATGGAGACTGCAGCAAGTGAGGCACAGAGTGCCTGCCCAGTGCTGTCCTGGAGAATGTCATGGTGCCTGCGGGGGAGTGTCAGAGCTGGGGGCATCACCAGGGCTGAGTTTAGAACCCCCAGCTGCTCTTTCACCCTGCACACTGGGGTTGGATTGCTCCAAGAGCCCCTCTGTGGCTCTGGACCCACCCAAACACTGGTAATAGCCAGATAATTTTCCATTTGTCCCCCAAAATGTGTAATTCATTTCCAAAACAAAATCACGTGGTGGCTGTCTGGGGAAAGGGCAGTATTTCTTCATCTTTAGATGAGAACACAGTCCTAAATTGTAGTCAAGACTCCTTAAATAACTCCCAAGGTGATGTCCTGACATGGGTGGGACATCAGCAGTGAAGACACATGCCAAATAGAGGAAGGATTTATGTCGACATTAAACCTCATCAAGACATGCCCCTGTCCATATTTCCTCTGTCCTACTCTTCTGGCATCCTGCTCCAAATCCTGGGCTAGGCTTGAAACCTCTTGGGGATTTAGCTTCATCCTTTCCCAGAGGTCAGTCCTGAGTCTCCTCCTGGTCATTTCATCATGCAGAGCACACCTGCTCGTCAAAAAAAGTCACATGCGGGACTTGAAATGTTTGGGGTTTTTTTATTTCTAGCAACACAGAGATAAACATAATGACAAAAATGCTCCCTGTTTCTGTGTCCTCACCATTCTGGAGCATGGTTTGGATTTGGGAGAGACAAGGTTTGCAGGAAGAAGTAATATCTTTTAATAGAACACATGATATTTTTGGAAGGGTGAGAAAGAATGAATTTTAGGAGCACAAACCCTCTCTGAGTTCTTTTTTTATTGTCATTTTCTGTTGTATCAGTTGGTTTAATAAAAGATTAATACTTCTTCCCATGAACCTTGGCTCTCACACCCTTAGAACATCAGAACCAAAACATTTCTGCTATGGCTTTGGCCTTAGGTCAGCGTTCCTTAAAAAGTCTGGGATCCCTCCTCCTCTGAAGCATGAAAGTTTATTGTGTAAACATTTCATTTCTTCTCTTTCTTTAAAATGGCCAGCAAAACCCCCATATTCTTGACACTTTTCAGAACCCATTGTAAGGTTGCTTTTCTGATGACCATCTCCCATCTAGACCATCCCTTACTTTAGTTCTTTTCCTCTGCAGTTCAAGATTGGTTTCTTTCTCGTGGATACAGCCAGTTATTTTTCCAGTGAAGTTTCCATATGTGCAATAGATCACTGAGATTTAGCAGCTGCCTGGGTCGTGCTCCTTGGGAGGCTCATCCAGCATGGTAGATAACGCTAACAGACAAGCCTTGCATTGAAACCAGATTTCGTCTGACCCACAGTCTTTTCGACAGAGGGTTCCAAAATAATCACACCATCACTGGTGCTCTGCTCACCAGCTCTGAACTCTCTGCAGAGGTCCAACAGGGCACAGGGGAGGAAAACTCCCTCTGAATTTCTAGCTGGGATATGGTACTTCCTCATTTTGGGAAGGAAAATAAGCTGCCACCCTCAGGTTTTACGGTAGACCTGGTGTACACTGGCTGTAAGTCAGCTCTGGACAGAGAATGAGCCAGGCTCTGCACCCAGACAGTGTCCTCAGGCTCAGTTCAGTGCTGATGGGTGGGGGAGAGCCAGCTCAGTCCCTGGCCATGCTGGCTGTTGTGTGGGATCTCCTGTAGAAGGTTTGATGTGTGTGTCACGTTCAGCTTGCAACATCAGCACCATTCCCAGCACCTCAGTGCTGTGCAGATGCATCTGTGCACCGCCTTTTTCCCCTCCCACCCCTTCTCTGAGGTGGAAAATGTGACGTGCTGCTCTCTCTCCATCCTTTCTGCTCGGGTTTTGGGATGGTTTCACATCTGTAAATACCTGTTCCATTAGGAAGAGGACTTAGAGGTGAAAAGTGCTTCAGTTTTCTCCTGTCTTAGGCGGAATTCTGGAAACAAACCTGGCTTTGTCAGACCTGCATGAGTAAAGGCAAAAAAGTCTCACAGTGACCTGGAGATGTGACTGAAGCAGATGTGCCAGCCAGGCAGAGCCCCAGTCTTGCCATGTGCAAGAGCCTGTGTCTGAAGGTATGACATGCCCTTCTCAACATCTGTTTATCCCATGTATCCCATCACCCCAACCCCAGATTTATTTCTTTCCTTGTTATTACCATAATTCCCATCTAGATGACACGTGTGCCCTGTGAGCTGTGGATGGCTCTTACCATGGTGCCCCACAACTGCCCTGACTGGGGGTTTGGGGGCAGAGGAACCAGATTTTCCCTAAGTTGCAGTAGGGTTGGAAAGAGGGGAGGAGAGGGAATGGCTCAGCGTGGGTGTGTGGGTGAAGTGTCTCTGTGCCTGTCCTGGTGTGCTCTGCGTGCAGGAAAAGTCGGTGTGATATTGAACGTGCTGGTCTTTGATATCTCTGTGGCTCCTATAAAAACCTCTGCAAATTGAATTTGTGGCACACCTCCTTATCTCCTGAAAGGAAGATGTAACAGCATCATCTTGTGTTTTAGCCAGAGATTTTCCCTCAACACTTCCCCATTTCTACACTGAGGGAAAAAACAAATGTTGAGTCTTTTTTTTTTTCCTCTCCTGTTTGAGACCTTAAGAGCCCTTCACACAAAGCAGCTCAAGTGCAGAAGACTTAATTGGGGAAATTAGGTTGTGCTGTATTCCTGGCATTTCCTCAGAAATGGTAATTGCCCTAATTCTCCACCCTGTCAAGACCTGCATCCGCACCCTGTTTTCCCCCTCCCCTTTTTCTCACTGTCTCCCCGTTGTTCTCCTGCTTGAGTTGCTGTTTTCATGCTGTTGCCATTTATTTCATTCCAGTAATGAGAGGGATGTGGCAGGTGAAGAGCTCTCACAATCTGGTGTCATCTTCTTTGAAGCACAGGCACAAAAGAGCGGTTTGTTTTTGGGAAATAAAAACTCCCTGTTCTGGTACTTGACCTCCACGCTCACCTCTTCTCCTGCTCGGGGTATGTTGCTGCTGTCACTGCGAGTCATTTGGCTCAGAATTTTTGTTTAATACAGTCTCAATATTCACCTAAACACTGACCTCCATCTAAATCCCCCCGTGTTCCCCCCAAACCCTCACACACCTACTGAGAGCTTATCAAAATTAGGATCTTTCAATCAAAGCTCAGCCCCATTCCCAGGCATTTGAATTGAGGTTTTGATTTCTCCCAAACATCAAGCTGAGATCCAGAGGGCTGGGAGATCAAAGCCTTTCATTTTAGCTTCCTGATGGTTTTTAACCTTCCATTTGCAGAGGTCAAAGATATAGCCGAACAGGGAGGAATTGTTTGCTGTTCAGTATTTCCCGACCTAAAACACCTGTGGATGTACATGGCAAGTTTGGGTGCAACAGAGATGATTCTTCCAGTCCTTGTCTGTGCTGACTGGACTTTGGCTGCTCTTAAAAGCTGTCCAGGCTGATCTCTGCTTTCCTGGCATTTGGGGAGAGTACTGGGAGTAACCAATCAAATGCTGGAGCCATCACTGGAGTAGTGACACCATCCCCAGAAGTTAGAGAGTCAGTTCAGCTCAGAAAGCTGGGGATGTTTCTCACTGTAGCCAAACTACCCAAGCCTGTCACCTCTGCTGTAAAAACTTGAAATAACAAATTTCCTTCTGGGAAGTTCAGGAGCCCTTTCCTTCAAAGCAATTCCCTTTGCATAAAACTTTACTATGGAGGGAAGGACTCTGTCCTATTTTCAGTGTTCCCTGTGTGCAGCCAACAGATCTAGAGAAGCAAGAGGAGCTACTTGTGATCCCCATCCATCCTTGAGTAGTTTTTCCCTCCCTCTGACTGTGAAACTGTTTTTTTTCCCTGTTTTAATTTGTTTTGTCCAAGTGTGGTTCCCAACACCTGCTAGAGGCTGCCTGTATGCAGTGTGCTCGCTTCCTCCTGCTGTCCCCACTTGGAACATCCCATTAGCCTGAAAGCTGTGACAGACAGGGAAAAAAAATCCCATGCCTCATTTTGAGCAAGATAGACTCTCCCATGGTGGAGATCCATCCAAAACGTGTTTCACTGTGGTGTCACCAGAAACAAGGAAGGATTTTGTACAGGGCAGGTCAGAGGCAATGATGGTTCTGGGTTTTACCAAGGTGGGTAAAAATTTAAACCGCATTTAAATTTAAACTGATTTAAACTTTAGCTAGAGCAGAAGAAGGTAGAGTCCCTTATGTCAGCCTGTTATTCCAGCTTCATTATTCCAGCACAGGTGGACCAGAAAGAGTGTGGGTCATGAACTGTTCAGGCTATGGGAGGAGCACTGCCACTTACAGTCCAGCAAGACTGGAACGTGCAAATATAAAACCCTCCTCTCTCATTGTGTCTAGGTTGTTAAACCAATTTCCTCACTGTAGCCCAGCTGGCCACTGGCCTCCTCCTGCCTTCCCACCTGCAGGACCATGATCTCAGCTCTCCTTTACCATGGGTGCAGCCAAGAGATCACACATTGGTCAGGAAAGGTGGGGAGCACCCCCAAACCTGGGTGTGATCAGCAAGGAACTGGAGGCAGACAAGTTACAAGCCAGTTTAGCGAGAGCATGGATAAATTATGCTTTGTTTCATAACAAACTGAAGGCCTCCCTAAAAAAATTAAAATGCAAGTATCTTCATCAACCTCCTTAATTAAGATGCTTGCATGGAAGGAAACCACTGCTTTTCTTTTTTCCTGCTGATTCCTGCATGGTCAGAGTTTCTCCAGGCTTTCCCCTCCTGATCCCCCACCCAGTTTCGTAGTCCTGCCTCTCTCACAGCCCCAGTGAGCTCTTTCTCCCCCCAGCTGGATGGAGAAAGCCCCTATTTGCAAGCAGCTTTAATATCCAGGCTGCTTAGGGCTGGGCTGTCAAAGAGAGCGTGTTCAATGTACAATCAAGGGGCAACGATGCACAAAATTGCACACACACACACGAAATGGGAATCTTTTCTCAGCTCGTGTCGAGCTTTGAACGCTTAAGTGATTCCACCTCTCTCTTCCCCATCCAATTATGTGGGCGACACATGATAAGATTGCTAAAGGAATTAGTGAGGGAAATCTTTATACTGCCTAGTCAATAGTGTTCTGCTCGGCAGAAGGCACCTCCCCACTCTGGCCTCAGCGATGTTCCCACTCACCCTCTGAAAACACAAGTTCACCTCCTCTCTCTTTGGTCTGTGGACACCAAGAGTTAAAGCAGCAGTGTGTCTGTTGAGAATGGCTGCAGTTAAAAAGTTTCTTTCTTGCTTTTTTTTTTTTAGGGGAAAAAAAAAAAAAAAAAAAAGAAAAAAAAAAGGTCCTGTCAAATCCACATTTCAGGGTTTTGAAGATGTTTGCTGTGTGGGCCAGAGGGACGTTCTGCCCCTTTCTGCTGTATGGCCCTTACAGGAATGGCCAACAACCTCACAAGCAAAGACGCTGGATGATAATTTTTCTGAGCATCACTGAGGCAAGACGCCAGATTTTATGGGCCACTAGACAGATCCAATATAGCAAATCCTGTGTTCCACTGTGGATTCTGAGACCAAATTATCAATTAATGTGAAGCATTAAAAAAATCCAAATCCCTTTTAGTTCCCTGCAGTCATTAGTGACAAGATACAATATCTATAGCTCAAATGCTTTGCCAGCATCCCCTGGCAGCGAGGCAGAAACTTCACTCCTATTTTTTCCAACATATATAGAAAAAACATATGAGATCAGTGGTTTTTGCAGTCAAATCCAGCTGCCTCTACATATTTACTTAGATGGAGAAATAAATCAGGTTTGGGTTACTCTCCAGGTTAGTTATTTGTTATTGGAATAAATGCATGGTAATAGATCTGACAGAGGGAGATGTTTCCCTTTCAGCTCTGTGTTTGAGGTAGAATTTGCTTTGTTCTGCACTATATTATATTGATGTTTTTTCCCCACTGCTGGATGACTTCATTTGCTCTGCTTCTTTCCAACATCCGTGCCTCTGCCACAGCTGGCTTTAGGATGCAGTTTCATGCATAGAACTTCTCTTTTGTTTTCCCCCAACTGTAATGCAGAGGCAATTTAAACAACCAGCATGAAACAATTTTCTAAGCCTTTCCCCACACAATTCCTACCTCAACTTTTTGGGAAGGGAGGTGAGTCAGTCATCCAAGGGGCAATCCTCCAAGCAGAATGAGCTGCCAGCTACATTCAGCAGCTCAGTTTCCACTGCTGGTGCAGGGTGGGAAGGTGCCCAGGGCAATAACCAGCTGGACACACCCTGAGGTCACATTTTGGGTGTTCCCCAGGCAGCTCTCAGCCTGAGTTCCTCAGTAGCACAGCCAGAAGTGTTCCCCCAAACCACTACGTTCACCAACTGCCTTTCCATCTTGGGATTTTGTCCCAGTGGGAACACAAACATCTCACTGGAAAGCCAGCAGACTTTATGCCTGTCATTCACCCCTAATTTGCTCCCTGAGATCCCTACCCCTTTTCCTCTCTCCCATTCCCCAAATCTTTCCTACTTTGATGCTGAGGAAAATGTAGTGCTATGTTTTCTGCCCCAGAATTTTTCTTCCCCTGTCCCTTTCTGAACTTCAGTTTTCTGAGTGCTGGCAGGTTTGTGGATGATTTGAAGCTGTGGGATCAGGTATTTTCTTCCCCAATCTGTGACAGTACTGATGGGACAAAGAATTTTGGGCCAGTGTAGGGTGATGTGCGAGGTGCTTCTCGGGGACATTTGGCCAACAATACCCTTAACTCTGGCTGGCCTGAGCTTGTTCAGTGAAGACTTCAGGCCTGGGTCTTATTCTGCTGGCAGAGGCAGACGAGTCCCTGCACCGTGCCCAGGAGGGCTGGCAATGGGCAAGAAGCAGGATGCTGAGGTACCAGATACAGAGGAACTGCTCGAGCATCCTAAAATTACTCTTGTCTGGAGAGGAATTCTGGGTCCCCCCAAGCAATGACATTCTGTGTGACCATTCTATGTGGCCTCACAGTCCAAGGAGAAATTTCAGGAGGCTGAGTCCCCCTTGCCCCTTGCCCAACTCACCCTCTCCCTGCACTGGTGCAGGTGATTGTGTGGGGTGCAAGGTGATGGTCACAGGGGCCAGAGGCTCTCACCCGCCCCACGCCCTCTCAGCAAAGGCTGTGTAGTGTTGGGATTTTGCAGCCAGCGAAAGACTTTTGGTTCAGTTAAAGACATACCCTTTCCCTTCTTGTCCCCTTGCTTCATCCCCCCCATCCCTCCCTCCCTCTCTCACCCTTCCCTTCTCTTTTGTTTGTCTCCTTCCCTTGTTTTCACCCATTCACTGTCAGGAAGGGCCGCGTCTGAAGGGCCAGTTCAGCGCAGCGTGGCAGCGACAGAGACTGGCACCGTCGGCAGCTGCAACAGTGAGTGGATCCTGACCCCTGGGGCAGCTGGAAGTGGGGGACTGGTGCTGCTTGGGCGTGAAACGACACGTGGGGTTGAGTGGCTTTGGGAATAGGTCGGGTCTTGTGCGTTTGGCAGCGAAGGGGCTCTTGTCTGTGATGGGAACTGCACACGTTTCTACTATAGCTGCTCTCCGGGGCCTCTCTGGATGGTGACATAATATGGGATGAGTGCAGAAGTCCTCAGTGCCACCTTCCTCTGTGGGTGTCCAGGCTGTGTCTGCACTAGTGGACAGTGTGGGCTGTCCTTGGCCTCTGATGGCAGCAAGTGCACCACGGTTTGTCTCCATGCAGCCAAACTACCCCATGCCCCCAAGCAGGGTAGCATTTGTGCTACTCACTGGGACTGTCCCTGACCTGTGTTGTCCTCTCAGGAGCTGTTTGGACAGTCAGACTGGCATGGACCAGACCATCTGAGTGGTTGGATTGCCACATGCCAGCCTGACACCTTTTGTGTGCTGGTGTGCAGCTGTGTTTGAGTGGATGTAAAGCAGCACTGCCCACTGCTGCTCCCACCCCTTGGCCAGAGGACAGGCACTGAGGGGCTGTTGTGAGTTTGAAGCTCTGACAGAGCACAGGAGTTTGGTTCTGCCAAGGGTGTGGCTGATGGGAGGCACGGGAGCTGTGTGAACCCACTGAGGGCTGGTGACACCTCTGTTCACCCTGCCCTCCCTCCCACAGAGCAAAGCCAGCATCCCTGGCGCTCGCCGCAGGATCCTCAGCTCAGTGTCCCCAGCTGTCACAAGCCTCCTCCAGGAAGCTGCAGGGCTGCTGGGGCTGAGCTGCAGGAGCCTGAGAGAGGAGCAAACATCCAACTTGGTTGTCTTGTGGGATTTTTCTGCTGGCACACAAGCAAATGCTTCTGTTGATCCGGAAAGTTAGGGAGTCTTTGCTTGAGTCTCTATTGGAAGTGGATGGAGCTGATCCACCCTAAGACACTGCACAGAGCAGTTTTGACCCCTCATACCTTAAGGCAGGAGAGTGACGGCTTCCACACTTTATTTCCCAATAGATTCCCTGTGCCAGCAGCCCCAGAGATGGGCATAAATATTTGCAAAGTAGGCACAACTGGGATAAATCACCTGGGTCCAGTTACCCCAGTCTCCCTGTGGCACTGTGAGGGGAGCTGTTTGCTCCTGGCCACGCAATGCAGGACGAGCTGTCCCACCACCGAGTGTCAGGACCACTCCTCCTGCTCCAGAAAATGCCTACAGCAGCTGAGTGGATCTTGCAAATCCTTCCTGGGGCCTGTGACAGAGCAAGGCTCTGGCACTTCCTGACTGTTGCCAGAAGCACATGGGAGTGTGAGTTTAGATATTGCTGATTTTGCAGAGGATATGTCAGCAGATAAGAAGATTTGCCACTGGAAGGTGATTTCGTTACTCTTATGCCTTTCCGAGCCAAAATTGAATTGTGGGGTGTGGATGGGAATTTAGTTCTAAGCACTGATGTAATTTTGTATCCTTGGCCCTGAAGGCAGTTTTAAAAAAAATTATTTTCCCCTGTGCCCTGACACTATTTTGTTGCCTTTGAATCATGTCCTTGTGACAGAACAAATACTGGGGGTTGACCTCTGCAATGTGACATAATAATATGTGACTTCTTTATAGCTCTTTTCATTCAAAATGCTTGGCACACTATGAATCTGATCTTGCAACCACTTGCCACTGGGCCTAGCACTCACTGCTCCACGCAGTCCCTGGGGAAGCCAGAGGAGCACAGAAGTGCTACACCTGGAATTGCTTGCAGGATCAGGCCCTGGAGAAATGTAGCACATCTGTGAATAACCACATTTTGGAGAGAGAAAGCCTTACCCTGCCATTTATCATTTTTATTCACTATCAGAATGCCGTGCCCAGCACTGACATGACAGCCTCCCCTTGGCTACAGTGTCATGGCAGGTGATGCTGGGGCAGTATTCATAGCTATTATCTACCACCCTACTGCTATTTTTATTATTTTTTTCCCAGCTCTAAAAGCCTGTTAATTAATAAACTCCTTTAGCTTATCCTGCACCATTTGATCCTGCAGAAATCACAGCATTTTATCTTATTAGTAAGTAGGAATTAAAGAATTCAAACAACTCAGGGGGAAAAAAAAGAACATAATCACTTTCCCTGGGCAAAAACTCTTGCCCTGTACCCTCAAAAACCCCAAGCTCAGCCCCCAGGGTTGACAAAGGATGGGAATCCCAGATCAGTGAATGCTCAGGCTGAAAACTGCTTTGTGCTCTGCTATTCCTGTTCTGAAAGGGAGAGCAGAGCCAGGTGCAGGGAGGAGAGTCCAGCAGTGAGATCCCAGCCATGGACCGTGCTGCAGGTCCTTTCCCTGCTACTGATGTCCTCTGCCACCGTAGGAAATTCAGTTAGTTCTTCTGTGCCTCAGTTTGCCACTGTTAAAGGGTGATCCCTGCTCGTGCTCACCGTGGAGAGTCACATGAAAGTAAGATTGCAAGGGACACAGTCATTACGGTGCTGGGAAACAGGTAAGTACCTTAGCAATATGTAGGGAGTCTGTGAGCTGAGACATCTGAGGTGCTGGTTCACAGAGAGTGAATTTTGGGAGTCCTCAGTAGCTGGAGAATGCAAAGACAGAAGAAGGTGGGATCCTTGCACCCACCTCTACCCTCAAGATGGGCAGAACCAGGAAGGAGAACTGCTGCACCCTCTTGTTGATGGGAAGTGGTTAAATCTGGGGAGGGAGGCCTGCTAACCACTGTTAGCCACTGTTTGCCATCAGCACTGCATCCCCACCACACCCTTAAAAAATCCTTTGAAAAATGACTTCATTAGGACTAAAGAGATCTGGAAGGGATTCCCTGGATCATCAAATCCAGTCCCCTGTTGCATCAATCACATCAGATTTATCCTTTTCATAATCAAGCACCACTATTAAGTGTGCTCCTAAGGGGAAGAAAGTCCCAGAATCTCATGGCTTTAAATCGTAGCTGCCCCTGATTTCCAGCCTGTGCTTAGTCACGGCCCGTTTGTTAAACAGCAGGTAGCTGGCGTAGAAGCAGGAAATCTAACACAGTTTTATTAACATAACCACCCAGAAATCCTCTCCACAAAAAAAAAAAAAGCTGAGGCTGCAAAAGAGAACGTGCAAGGTCAGGTAATGATAACGGGGAGGCCCGAGCTCACTCTTGCCTCTGCCTTGTGGAACAGACTCCATGCAATCACCTGCTGTTAAGCCTTTGTGATCCAGGTGAGGAACAAGGCAAGAGTACTCACAGAACAAAGGAACATTTCTGCTATTCTTCTCCATCATATTCATTGTGTAACCCTCTGTCTCTCTTGCCAGGTATAACTAACGCTGAGCTAAACATTTGGCTATTTTTTTCCTTTTGCTGACAGGCTTTTCCGTGCCATTTATAGCTCCACTGTAAAAGCCATTACCTGCGCTGCATTTTTGAGAAGTCAGTGAGTTCATAGGACCATGGAATTGGATTGAAAAGGACATTAAAGACCATCTAGTCCCCCTCCCCTGCCATGGGCAGGGACACCTTCCACTGGAGCAGGTTGCTCAAAGCCTCACCAGCCTGGTTTTGAACACATCCAAGGGTGGAGTTTCATTGTCCTGTTTTGCAGATTAGGAAAGGGATTCCAGAGCTATCAACCATACCAGCCCATGGTGCTTCGAGGGCAACTTTCCCCTTCCAAAATGCCCCTGCTTTATCCAGTGCAGTCTGATTGACACCAAACCATGCAGTTGCTACCCAGGCAGAGGAAGAAGGCTGGTGTAGCAGCCTGCAGTGTACGGTGCATGCCACGAAAATGACGGAATGCTCTAGATCCGTGATTTGTCCACTTAGTTCATCTGAGTGCACAATGGATGGGCAGAGGGGAGAAATTGGTGAGCACAAGCTCAGGTGTAGAAACGCAGTGTTGCCCATCAGGTGTAAAAACTCAGTGTTGCCCATCAGGTGTGACCCGATGGCACACGGAGCTGGGGCTTAGCTTGGGCCACTGCTTCACAGCATGGCCAGAGTGACTAAGGAGGAGGGCTCCTTTGCCAAAAACAGGTTTGGAACTAGGACGCTGCAATCCTATGTTTGCTTATTTAACTTGGCAGGTATTCAAGGGAAACAGGCATGGAGGGGAAGTATCAGAGCTGATCTCGGTACCCACATGTGGGATTTTAAGTTTCTATTTCAGTGCTCCCCTCTCACCCTCCTTTTTTTTTTTTTTTTTTTTTTATAAGCACTATTTAAATGTCATAAGAATCATATAGTGCCCACCTTAATGTGCCTAACAAATTAAAATATTTTATTAGTCTATAATCTGAAAATCATTACTGTGCTTACTATAAAAACCTGAAGGTCTTCAGAGGGAATGATGTCAGTGGGTCTGAAATGAATGCAAATATATTTGGTTGCCATGAAGGTAGCAGGGGTCAGACAGGCAGCCCCCAGCCCCAGGGCAGCAGGCTGTTAGCGTTGGAGGGAATGAAATGCATCTCACAGTGGGGAGGGAGAAAATGGATCTCTTGGCTGATTTTCCTGGAGTTTTGCAGGGTGAATGCCTGGGTCTGTGCCCGGCTGGTTGGGATGGTTTCAGAGGAGAGCGTTGGTGCTGTTCCCACTCGCCTCCCTCGTGGTGAGGGCAAGGAAGTGCTCCAGACAGCTCATCCCCATCATGGCTGAGCTGCTCGGAAGCTCTGGCTCCATCCTGCTTCCACTGACAGCACAGGTGCCTGTTCCCCTCGGGCATCCACGTACCCCCGGTGCCCTCCTCCTCCTGCAGATGACTCTGCATGGGTCCTCCAAATAACTGCTGCCTAACAGGCAGGAGGCAGCTGGATCCAGCTCTAAGAAAGCAGCCCATTCCCAGTGCCCCTGGCTCCCAGAGAGGCCAGGTGACACTGGACACTCCCAGAGCAGCGGCTCCTGAGTCCCTCGTCCCGCACAGAGCCAGGGCTTCTGCTGGCTACTCCTCACCGCCTTGGGTGAGTGTCAGATGGTTCAAAGATTAATTACCATTTAACTGGCTGTATTTCCATCTCTGCAGCCTTCTGCAGAGGAAAAGACAGGAGTACTGGGATCATTTACCCTGGTATTACACAGCAGATTACCCTGTACTTACGAGGTCACCAGTTACTGTGTAATTAGACCTCCAACGCAGGGAAGTCTGCGATAGGCTTCCAAACCACTCTTCTTCCCGGTGCCAGGGAAGCAGAGGGATGGCAGCAAAGTGCAGGCTGAAGCCTCATTAGGTGTATTTAAAGCTGTTAAATAGTTTAAAATTCAAGCTGGGGGAGGTGCAGTGAGAGGGTAGCAAGGCCACCTGTACCTGTCAGAGAAAGGGAGCGGAAAAAAACCCAGAGCAGTTTGTCTAGGAAATGCAGGAAAGCCAAAACAGAGAGGAGGGCTGTGAGGGAGCTCCATGTGCCAGGCAGCTGAAAGGCAAAAGGCTGCTGCTTTTCAAGTGCCACCAGCTTTGCCCGTGGTGAAGGACTCTGCTGAGCCTGAGACCCTGTCCATGGCTCTGACCGTCCTGTGGGATGGTGTCCACGGAGCCACGGAGGATGCTGCAGTGGGTCAGGGCAATGCCTCTTGCTCCAGATGGCTCTCCTCCATTTCTCACGTACACCCAAATCAAAGACCCATGCACAGAGCATTTGGAAGAATGGCAAATGCCTTTAGTTAACAAGCACAAGTTCCAGTGGCAGCTCACTGCATGTCTTGAGTGGCTAATAAAGCACCAAGCCCATTCTGATCAATATGCAGCAAGTAGTGCTGTAAAGTGAGATTGTGCCCGCCCCAGGCCACGTTGCATTTTGTCTTTATAAACCATGTCCTCTTCAAGCCAAGCACAGTCTCTTTTGGGGTGGCAGCTGCCTAGAAACTTTGGCTTTCAGTGTGCCACTGAGACAAATGCTGTTCTGAAGCCCTCCATGTAAAGAACCCAAATCAAAGGGCAAAGTGTGTTCCTCTACAGCAATCCTTATTTTAAATAATCTTTTATCACACAGTCACATGTCCCCGATTCAGCCCCACAAAGAGCATCCATCCGGTCACCAGCTTCTGGAGAGGTGAGACAGAAACAAAGACAGTGTGAAGCCATTGATTACTGAGGATAGAAAGGCCTACGGGTAAATAATTTGTCTAAAGAATGACCAGAGCGGGTAGATGTGCTACCTGATTGCAAATATTTACCAAGTTGTGAGTTTGAAGGTTAGAAAATGTTGAGAGAAGTGTATAGAAGTTAGCACAGGGATAATGCGGTGAGGATGAGAGTGGGGAAAATCAGTGTGGCAAGCAGGAAATTTCCATCGTGTAGGCAAGATTTGCTTGTGATTTCCTGAGGGAGACTGTGGGTTGTTCACTGGGATATATGGATTGGCACCCATCAATACCTTAGCAAATCCTTTAGGGCCTGCTCTCACAAAGGAAAGGGAGAAGAATGAAATTTAATGGGTTTTTTTTCAGCTCTGCTCTCCCCCTGTAAAGCGTTTTCCTAGGCAGACACGCGTGTCATTGCCGGGGCACGGTGCACACACACCCCCCCAGCGCTCCTGGCCTAGCGTGGCTTATCCAGAGGAGCGAGAGCAGCCGAGGCTTTAAGCCCAGCATCTCTAGTCACGTTTATCCTTGAAGTAAATGCTCCAGCAGTGACATAATTGAGGACTGTCCTGCCTGCTCAGCGTATGTCTGCAGGGGTCATTCATCCTTTCTGACACTGCAGAACATTAGCGGTTTTTTAGACTCACTTTCCCCTTCCGTCCTTCCGCTTGTGGCTAACCCTAATGGAGAGCTGGTGGCTAGAGACTCCTCTAGGAAAACTGGCCTGTTTGGAGGGCTGACCATCTGGGAGCAGCCCTATATTAGGGCAGAACCAGTCAGATGTGTCCTACCGGGTGCTGGGTTTGTGAAACGGCCCCGGTGGGACTGGTTGGGGTGGAGCGTCTGGCTGGCTGCAGGAAGGGGAGCAGAAGGCAACTGGTGATATCTGTGATGGCCACTTAGTGCTGGAGGGCTCTAATGGCATCTAGGAACCAGGTTCCTGTGTTTGTGGGTTTGCTTATTTATTTATGCTCCTGGCTAAATAAAGCAGGGAGGAAGAATTTTAACACAGTGGTTGAAATGCATGGGACTGCAGCAGCTCTGTCCTGCTCAAGGGCATCCAGAAAACTTGATAGAGAATGGAGGGAACTTCAATGCACAGAAAGTCTTAGCTGGAAAAATAGAGAGGAAGAGAATGCAAAGCTTTATTCCATCAAAATTTAGAATTTAGCTTGTTTTCCAGCAGAATCCTGCAGTCCAACCCTGGCCTCACCACTTGCACATGTCACCATTTTGGCTTTTGCTGGTTTTATTTCTTCCTCTCCCTGATGCCACTGCTGCTCCCCCATGACAGCGGTGCTCAGACAGGTGCTGTCACTGTCCTCTCCTGTGCCTGTCCCTCTTGGGCTGTTGTCACCATCTGCAGCCTCTCCCCTGCCTGCCACAACAGCTTTGGACAGGGATGTTTGAGGCAGGCACAGAAAGGAGATGTCCATGGCAACTTCCCCTGGTTTAGGTCGCAGGAAACTTAGCCAGGAACATCACTTCTCAGTGTGTCTCTCCAGTGTTCTGACTCAGGGAGGGAGGGGGGTGCAGGCTGGGGTTTGCCCCTGCTGTGAAATGCAGCGTTTCATCCAGCAGTGCCAGAGCTGGCACAGCTTTCCCAGCGGCACTGATGAGTTTAATCACATCATTAGTAGGTGTGACACTGCAGCCTCCGATGATGAGCTCTTTATTCTAACACAGCTTTCAGCGTGTTTATCTGAGATGCCATCTGTGCCTGCGCTGCCTTCATTAGGAGAGAAAGCCTATGTATCTTCTGATGTTGGTCTGTATTTCTGTGGTGTCTCCCTGCTGAGAAACCACACCTGAAGGAAAGCAACAATACCCAAAACTCTTAAATGGGCCAAATAGACCATTAGGAAGTGTACTGTTTGGAGGAATCCTCAACTGGTACGCGAAACTGGCTCGAAGAAATGATCCAGGTATTTTATTCCTGAAAGATTTTCATCTTGGTAAAGCAGTAAGGCCCCATGCTTTATCTAAAGTGCTGTAAGTTTTCAGGAAAGCAAGGAACAGTTTTAAATTTTTAAAATACTTTCTAATTTTGTACCTCCATACCATGATCGCACATAGAAGTTTCTGGGTTGCTTGTCCAGGTTTTAGATACAAAATCATTAAGATTTTTGGGTGCAGATCTGAGTGTCTAGCCATCCCTCTCAAAAACTCCACAGCAAAAGTTGTTTATATTATTAACTGTATACTATATATCCAGCTATATATTTTTGTAGCTGTCCATTGATCAACAAACTGGCAGCACGGTGTGCTCATGGTGTTGCACTGCTCTTGACAAGATTCACAAACCACAAACCAGGCAGGAGCTGCCACATCACAGCCTAGCTACACATTAAAAAAAAAAAGGAATGCTTCCACAGAGAGGTGCCATGCCCTGCTCTATATCAGTTTTCTGTCTGTGTGCTGCCAGGCCGATGCTCAGCGAATCTGACATTAACAAGAAATAGATTTCCCAACAATCTAGCCTAATGAATTTTGAATATTATTATGATTAATGCCAAGGCAGTTGAACTGATTATCCAGTATCCAGAAGTAAAGTAATGGAGCCTTATCTACATCTTGTGTAGTCCTCAGTCAGGAATGGCTTTGGCTGCAGACAAAGATGAGTGTTGCTGGTTATGCAGAGGGGAGGCACTGGCAGGACAGAGAGAGAGAGACACGATGGAAAGGGAGAAGATGAGATACCCATCTGAAAGCATTTTAGCATGGCGTGATCACACATGCAGGTTCTTTATTGCTCCTGTTTCCTAAGCCACATTTCTCAGGCTATTTTCAGAGTTGGCTTTTATATCACCAGGTTAAGATTTATTAGGCAAATATTTTTCCTCCTTCCCAAAGCCAGAAACTGGGCTGATTTTCATTCTCTGCGTTGCCAAAAGAACAGAATCCTGATGGACATGTTTCTTGCATCATGATGGTTCAACTCAGCTTCTATCTGATTAGCTTTGGAGCTATTAAACACTTTTTGTAGCATTACCAGAAAAATGATAATGCAGATCAGTCATGGACAGTTTCTGTTGGCACAAGCAGTCTTTGCAGACTCCAGATCCTCTTTAAAGCTGGAACCAGCAGAGAGCTGCATTGTCTCATGGGTATTACATCTCTCTGAACAGGCCTGGCCTAAAAAAGTGCGTTGTGGTGCAAGGGTCTCCAGCCTGGTGGAGAGAATTGGTAAATCTGTAAGGCGCCTGACAAACTATCTGGAGGCTGTAGCTTGAATAGATTTAGTGGCATTCCCAGCCCCTGCTGTTACCTGGGCAGTGGGCAGGAGAAAGGCAGCTTTTGGCCAGCCCTGATGTGTGCCCATGTGTTGTCTGTGATGCAGAGGACTTCGGAGGAGTCCTGCACACACCCGCCCAGTGCCCACCCACAGCCGAGCAGGGAACTCCTGGGAAGCCAACCAGAGAATCCTTCCCCAGCACCACCTCTTTGCTCTCTGAGTTCCTGGTATGGGGCTGTGTTGCCACAAGAATTCCCTGGGCCACAAGAAGCTCTCAGTAGGTGGCCCAGGGAATCAGGTTGGTCACCTCTCCTCCACCTGGGAAGGCTCTGGCAGCAACCTTTAGGAGAAGGGTTTAGGATCTGCTAGGAGTGCCCTTGCTGACCTCTTTACTACATGTTTTACCAACTATAGCTCCTCTGTGCCCACATCCCCCCAGGAGAATAAGACATGGGTGGGATTTCTCACAGTTTATATCCTGGTGTTGGAGATCATGGCTTTTGGAGATTTTACTCAGATGAACATGGAACTGGCCATTCCTCTGCAGGCTGGTTGTGCAGCTGTTTCTGAGCAGTGGGTGCAGCTGCTTTGAGTTTTGGGAAGAGAAGGTGAAGGGTGAGTTGTGGTAAGGTGCACACCAAGCAGATTACTGGCAAACATAATTAAAAATATATGTGCGATTACTCCTCTGTTTCCCTTGTCTTAACCACCCTCTGCACATTACCTCTGGCATTTTTAGACAGTAGGTAATATAGCTGAGAGGACTCTTGGGCACAGGCAGCTCTTAGAGCAGCAGTGATTTATCTCAGACCATTTTGAGGTAGCAGGATTTACCTCCAGCTACAGCCACCCCTCCATGTCTGCCCTCCCTCATTTGCATAAGTAATTGGCAGCTTGTTAATGGCTCATTAGGAATGCTGAAAACCGTGGGATTAAAACACACTCAGTGGACCAGAGATGAGGGGTAGGGGGATGAAAGGCCGCTGTCCCTGCTTGCAAATTACACTGCTTGATTCAACGGGATGCAGAATTACAGGTCATAAAGCAACTAGATTGTTAAATGAAGTAAGGAAAAACAATGTCAATGGCAGGTTTTATTTTTAGACTCATGTTTAAACACAGTATGTGCATCTAGGGGGAACAAACAGTCCCTTGCCAAACAGTCCTACTGACAGCAGGAAAATCTCACCCCTTTCTCGGTTTCACTTTAACCCTGCCTGGTCAGTGTTTCCTGCTCCTGAACAAGTCCATCTGGCTCCTTACACATCACCCATGGCAGGGACATTTGGTTCCTTTTCCCATGTTCTGTCTGGGTAAATCCAATCCTCTCCCCTCTGGCAGCAGGCAACCAGCACATCCCTTTCTTTGGGCAAGGCTGGGACACCCAGCGCAGCTCCGCGCAAGTGAGAGAAACAGCTCCAGGTTGTTTTGTGTGTTCTGTAAATCTCAAAAATCCCTTGAAAACTGCTGTGAGATGTCTTCAGTCACTGGCATGCAGGGAGGCAGGCAGCCAGCCTTTTGCTGTGGCACTGCCAGAGCCTGCAGCAGAGGAGATGGTTGGTGTAGCCAGTGAGAGCTGTGAGAGGATCACATCTGCTGCTCCCGGAGAGTGGAGCGTGGTGAGGACACGGGCAAGTAAGTTGAAAAGTTTGATGGAAGCTTTTTTGTTGTTTGCTGACTGTTTAATCTCTTGTTCAGCGCTGGCTGTGACAGCAGTGACTGCAAAGGCACGAGAGGTGAAGGCAAGGACAGGGCTATGAGGGCTTTGGAATCACTTAGAAGAGGCTCAGCCTGCGGGCTGGTACAACCACAACACACGATGCCTTTCCATCAGGAGAAGGCCTTGGGGATTTTGGGGGGCCAGAGTAATTCTGGCAATGGTGCAGTCTCAGATATAGCTAGGATCTTTCTTCCTGGATAAGCTGAAAGGAAATTGCAGATAAAGCACTCGGGAATCACATAAAGTCATAATTTGCAGTTAAATTCAGCAACCTCTGATCTAAACTACTTGGGTACTTAAGAGCCCGGTAAGGTGACAGTTAAAACTATGAAGTGGGGACAGCTAAGGTTCAGCAAAGCTCAGCTCTGTCTGGCATGTCAGAGTTAATCCCTCTGCTTTCTAAAAGGTGCCCAGGAATCTGTCAGGACTCACAGAGGCAAAATACTGGCACACCTGAAAAATTTCAGCTGGATCCAGGCTGAAGGTGAGGAAGGAGTGTCTCCTCCTGGATCCCCAGCCAGGAGCATGTGCTGCTCTTTGCATCGCTCTGAGAAGTCATCTCCTTGTGCCCCAACCTGAACTGACAAACATTGACTCACAAAGGCACAATCTACAGCAGTTTTGTTTGTTGTTCTCCAAGACCTCAACCTAGCCAAACAGAGCAGCTTTTCCTCCTCCTTGCTTTCATTGCTGTTTTTTTTTTTTTNTGACCCTGAGAGCCACCTGTGGCTCTTATTCATACAAGGTTGTCCAGAGCTGCTGAGTTAACAACACATCCTGCCCGCAGCAGGAATCGGCGTGTCCTGATGGAGACTTACAGCTGGCTGCTGGGGGAAGGCTCAGAGCTGGATCACCCAGCTCCTAGTGCTGAGCTCTAAAGGACATATGATTTGGTGTGGTCCAGCCTTGGGATGGCATCCAGGTCTGCAATGAAAGAAGATCCCAGGTCACCCCTACCTACAGCAGCAGGAAAGGAGACGGCAATCAGAGAATGTGTGTCTTATCACCAGGTTGAGTGGATTGAGCGTGAGGTGGAATTTCCTGGAGGGGAATGGTGCCAAGGTCTCCCCTACTGCTATGTGATTCTGTACAAACTCGAATGTCTCCGCTTCCTGCACAAAAATGGGAAGTTCAAATGCTGCATGATACGAAGACACCTACAGTGGTTCTTGTGATCTTCCTGAGGCAGCAGCAGGAGCAGAGCCTCCATCAAGTATGCCAGAAGCAGGAAGAAAGGTGTCAAATGACCTTGGAAAGCAAATGTCAAATGACCAAGGAAAACAAAAGCACTGTGGGGGTTTTTTTGGTTGTTTTGTTTGTTTTGTTTTTCATTTCATCATTGCAAAGGAAACTGCACAAAAAGAAAAATAAGACACAGACTAAGAGTATGCTGGAGACCAAATCCTGTTCTGAGCTAAGAGCCATGGAGGTACCTTCCAGCTGTGGGTGCAGAGAAAATGGCTCAGTAGTTCCCCTTTGAATGCTGCTTTGGGCTACAGCCCTGGTGCTGCTATGTGAGCTGGGAAGGGGAAAAACAGTGCTTCCCACCAAAAGCTGCCTTTAACATGCTGGCATCTGCATGCCCACCAGTCCTAAATCTGCATGAGGTTTTTTCAGCCCTACTCTGGCTTTGATTTCCAGGTTATCTCTGCTGGCGGCCCAAACTGTGGATTTATTGCACAGTCTTTGCTGAACGCTGCTGCTCCACTACCTGCTGCTGTACTGTCAGCCTCACTGGGGGATAACATGTCATCTTTTTCCCTTCCTAATCAGCTGGATGTCATTCAGAAACCTGGGACAAGGAGAACTTTTCCCCCAGACACCAGCTTTCCTTGGTAGCAGACAAACCTCAAGCCTTATAATACTACTTGTACATAGCACTTATATAGCTTTACATCCTCAGAGTGCTGTACTAGCATTAAGTAATTATCTCTCTCCCTAATGGCCATTAATGCTGGCCTTTCATGAACCTCCCACAGCTCCCCGAGGTTCATATCTAATCCAGCAATGATTAGAGGGAGGGGCTGGATATCTTGCAAGTCCATGGGCTTGGATGTGAAATGAGGTTTCAGAGCAGGGGCCAGGTGCCCTGGAGTATCAGAAAGACGGGTCTGTGGATCAGGGCATGCCCTTGGGAGCATCCACCAGAAAGGGATGGAATCAAGTAGGTGATACTGCGATCTTGAAATGGAGAGGAAGAAAACTTTGGCTGCTCAGAGGATGTGCACTGATTGCTCTATTTATTACCAGGATAGCACTGTGAACAGAGAGAGCAGAGCAGTGGGAATAACATGTCAGTGTGGGCATGGGGCGTTGATCTAGGGAGAGAAAGTTAGCTAGAAATGTCAAACAAAGCTAGACAGCCATGGCAATGGGATAAAGAGGCCAGTCTGCAGGTCTGTGAAGCATTAAAATAACGAGGCGAAAGGGCGGGCTTGGCGGCATCATAGGATTTAAAGAGAGGAGCAGAAGAGGATTTACTTGTCTTATTTTCTTGCAAGCAAAGCTCTCTTCCAAGCTGTGGAGTGTCTCCAGGGGAGATGTTGTAATGCCACTGCTTCAGAACTTTTTACCCTTGGGGAAGGTGAGCCTACCTGATAGCTGGGCTCTCCCATCCCTAGCTCCCAAGGGAAGGGGAGAAGGTGGTGTGGGAAGATGACATGGCTGTTTCAGACAAGTCTCAGAAGCAGCATGCTCCTAACGAACACCACTCCTGCATGGTCACTTTATTTCTGAAACCTGCTAGACCCAGCTCTGAGCAAGCTGAAATAAACTTTCACCTTCTCCCTAAAGGCATGATAATGATTCTTTCCAAAACCAAGGATATGCCTTGTAAGCTGGCTTTGCAAAAGAAGAAAACAGCATCCTTTTTTTCAGCCTGATTTAATAGCATCATTTTGCTTTTATGCTTCTGGCAATGGCTGGTCCTGTAAAACAAGTATGTAGCTGTGGGAATCACGTGCCAGTCTACAGGGGCAGAACACAGCTCACAGTCACTACACGTTATGCAAAGGATTTCTGTCACCCTGGACACGCTCTGCTTCCTGTGGCATCAGTAGCACAATCCCTCCATGCTCAGCTCTAAATCATTTTGCTACATCATCAAATAACAGGGTATGGCTGACTGCAGACCAGGAGGACCTGACTTGGTGTTCACTTACTGCACAGCTTCGGAGCAGGTCCTTTCCCTGCCTTCCTGCATCTGTTTTCTCATCTGTGAAATGGGAATTTTAATCCTAATCAGTTTGCAAGGGAAGCAGTGAGGGATAGTCAAAGGCAATTCTTTAAAGCGTAATAGCCAGCCTTATGTGCAAGGTGAGGCATTGGAGTGGGTTTATGGTAGAGTTTAATTGATGCCTGTTCTGCTTATGGCTGGTAAGTGCAAGGCTTAACGTTTGCTCTCAAAAACGTGGCACCCTGTTGGAGATGCAAAGGATGCCTCTGCGAGGAGCACTATCTCCTCTCTGAGCATAGCTGGGCCATCTTTTGGGATCCACAAATTTCTGGGCGTTGCTTGTTTGGTTTTTCTTCCTCAGATTAATTTGAGTATTAGTTATTACCAGATTAATTTGTAGTAGGAGCTGTGTCTCCCATGGCTGGGAGGAATGCTTTGGCTGTTCTTGAACTTCAGCCTATGAGCTAAGCCAAGGTTGTGTTGTCACATCCTTGGGACAACTCTTGACTACGTATGTCATTTCTGCTGGCAGAACTTCACCAGGGTGTGTCTAGGGGAGACCAAAGACCTTGACTTTATTTTCGGTTGTTAGAACTGAGATGGCACTACTGGCTTCTCTGCTCTGCTTTCAGGGCCAGATCCTTGAGTGGTGTAAATCAGGGCCCTGCCATTCGATCAGTGCTGCTGTAGTGCTGTCTGTGTAGGCTGAGGGCCTGGTTCACACCTCCTGAACTGCTCTAAGACCTGTTCAAAAGGGAGTTAGCTGTGCTCGGTGCATTGTGCTACCTGTAATCACAAATGATCCTGCAAGGTTCAGGATATTGCAAATGTAGAGAGCTTTTCAACAAGTAATCATTTTGAGATTGCTGGAAAACTGAAGACTTAGTGCTACTTAAAGGAGAATAAAATAAGCATTAGCACAAAACAGTTTTTTGCAACAATCAAGTTTGATATATGTCCTGTTCTGCTTATAATGTTTCCTCAGAGCCCTTTTCAAGAAGGGGAAGCAACTTGTAAAAGCTGGGAATGCAGGGAAGAGCTAAATATGCAGCCAGGGTTTCGAAGGAACAAACAAAGCAAAGCGAATTTCCATTTCCATTACAGCAGAACATTCTTGGGAGTTCAGAGCAGCAAGCTGAGAACACGCCAGCCAAGCTGCCTCTAAACAGGAGGTGTGGAGCTGCAATGAGCTTTTTATCTTCAAGCATCTGCACTTAGGAGAGAAAGATCTTCCTGAGGCTTTTAAAACTCCTCTTTTTTGAGGGAGGGTCTGTTTCAGAGTAAGGAAAAGGGCTGGTCTGCAGCCCTCTGAGTACAACATTGCAAACCTGGGCCTAAATTCTGCCAAACCCCACAGAAATCTGAACCCCTCCATGCAGAAAGCCAGCTGAGCATCCTACCCCTTTCACACCCTATTCCAACACACCTCCCTCTTGCTTCCAAGCGCTGCAGTGTCCCTGTACTGACCTTTCCCCACACTAGCTCTGCTTTCATCAGTCAAAGAAACGTGTGGAAAAAACTGGCAGCTCAGAGGAGAGCTTTTGTTTGTACAAGAAATGTTTTCATCCGAGCGAGCACAACAATCTCATTACTTGGAATAGCCACACATGTGCTGGAATCCCAGACAGCAGATACCTTCTTCCCTCATCCAGAGAGATTTCTGCCTGTTTGATTCAGCTGCAGTGCTACAAAGTTATTAGCACTGCTTTTTCGGTGTCCCTAATGAGACAAGGAGTCTTCCAAGCAGCTCCACAGAAGCTCTTTTCTCATCACCACTGAAGCCTCGGACACTGTAGCCTCAACAGAAACAAGAATGGAGGCTTGCAGCCCTGCTGCTTCCAGCACTGGTTGGTCATAGCAATGAGCTGTTTCCCCACGGATGGGGCTTCTTGTGCAGAAGGACAGCACAGGGAAAAACTTGTCCTGCTCAGAGAAACTTGTTTAGGAATCTCTAGTGAATCTGAAGATAAACCCGTCTACTTTGGAACTGTTTGCATGTATCCTGCAAGCCTCCTGTATACCTGCTGGATTTGTGGGCCCTACAGAAGGGCTGGCTCTTACCTGAGGAACTGCCCTTCCCTGGCTTGGCATACCCCAGTTTTATACACCCGTGGGCTCTTCCAGTTCCAAACTCTCCAAAGGGGCTGGCTTTCCCTCCTCCTTTAAGTGATGGGCCTATCCTTGCCTGCAAGAGTCTGTTCTTTACCTGCAGACCACCTTTTGCAGAATGGTGCTGCAGTCATTTACACAATGAAAGCGCTCTCTGAAAAGGTCTGTAGCACAGTTTCCTGAGCACAAAACCTTTCATGCAAGTGGGTGATGCACAGATGCCTGTGCATGGCTTTTAGAGAACCTTTCTGAAGAGGGACAGCCCTCATGCTGTATCTCTGGTGGGTGCCTCTGAGTATTGAGGCCCTGAAATGCTTTGCTGACCACTCTTGCTCTGTGTCCAGGTTCACCAGACTGTAGGGCTGGACTATGTTCTTGGCATTTTGCATTTGATTTCCTTACAAGCCCATTTTGGGTGGAGAGGACGTAATTCATCTTAATACATTTCACTCCCTGTGCATCACGTTAACCGGGTGGGATTGGTGGGTAAGCCCATGAGTGGTAGGGGAGGCAGGAGCCAGCCCAGCTCTTTGGAACAGCTCCTTGTTGCTGTAGTTCACGGTTTGTCCACATCATGACAGGGCTGACATGCCATGGGGTGTTCAGGCACCAGAATAGGCTCCCCAGGGAAGTGCTCACAGCTCCAAGCCTGGCAGAGCTCAAGGAGCGTTTGGACAATGCTCTCAGGCATGTTGTGTGATTATTGGGGTATCCTGCGTAGGGCCAGGAGTTTGACTCCATGCTCTGATTCTGTGACCCCTGTTCCTCAGGACTCTCAGCACTCAGACTTCCCTGTGCCTTTGTCCTCACCCAGGTTGGAGGACACACCATGCTGCCTATCCGCTGGATGCCTCCGGAGAGCATCATGTACAGGAAATTCACAACAGAGAGCGACGTCTGGAGCTTCGGCGTGATCCTCTGGGAGATCTTCACATATGGGAAGCAGCCCTGGTTCCAGCTCTCAAACACAGAGGTACAACAGCTGAAAACTGTACTTTTTGCCATCTCTCCTTTCCAGGATGTTTGCAAAGCAATTTGTACACGAATGGTCCCCTCCTTGGCACTCCCATGGTGAAGCCATAGGATAAGTGTCATTATCTCAGTTTAAGAGCTGGGAAAACTGAGGCCTGCAGGAATCAAAGAGCTCTACCAAAGCCCTGTACTGGCTAATCCTCAGCCCCTTGCTGCTAAGTTCCTGACGTATCTGTCAAATCTCATCAACTCTCGGGGTGCTGCCAGAACTGGGGATACCCAAATTACTGCTGGATTCTAAGTCATGCCTTGAATTTCCCTTGCTTTCTCATTTTGTAGCTGAAGCTCTTACTGCAGTCTCCAGCTTGTGAGAAATTGTTTTAAACCTGATAGCATGTGGCACATTTCCTTGGGGTTTTTGCCATTGGGACATCTATAACGTGGTTTTCCCCAGTTCACTGAGGGTGGAACCCATGGAGCTTGTTTGCCCTTTTTATTTCTTTGACCAGCAAAAGTTGCAGCCCACCAGGACAGGGCTGCACTGTAAAAATGTTGAGGGAAGGCTGGCTGGGATTAGCAGGGTGTCACTGCTGAAGTTTGAGGCGCATCAGCAGAAATTCGTTGGAAGATTTTTGCTTGGAATAGCAGGAGGTATTATAGAAGAGGAAGAAGATGCATTGACAGAGCAGTGTGTGGGAACCTTGAACATTTTTATCCCACTGTGTATCTAATGGATTTCAGAAATTTCACCTTTTGTAATGAAAAATGTGCATTTTCTGCTTTCTGGATACAGATCCCTTAATTAAGTGAGTTGCAGAGATGGCAAATCCAAGGTGTTGCTTTACAGCTCTTAATACTTGCCCATTCGTGTGCTCAATGGGGCCTGACTGTACATCCCAAAGTAGCACACGCAAACATTTTAGAGGCACAAACAATGGAATCGACAGCGACAGAAGTTATTTGTCACGCTGTTTAATGAGCTGCTCTTGCATTTCCCTGCGAGGGTAAATACAAACACACACAAATGAGCACATGGAGCTTGAACATGGGCAATGGGCAGGCTGCAGTGTGACAGCTCAGCTTTGTCCATGTCTTCTGCCTCAGTTTCCTTTGCAGGGCAGTAGGGCTGAGAATAGCCACCCTTAACCACGGGGGGAGAGCTGGTTAAAGTCTGAACAGCTGTGGCTGTATTGGTTTGCTACCATCCCTGGGATAAAATCTCATCCTTCCCTTACCTATTGGTGTATCCACTGCTTTCTGACTGCTCACCACAGTATCCTGGTGGGAGGGAGCCACATTAGCTCTCACCTGGCTCATTTTTCACAATTTTTGGAGGGATGGGAAGAACCTGTGTGGCTGCAGAGGACTGACACCTCCACCAGCTCTTGGATGGCATGGTATCACAGCAAATCCCCGTGGCAGCCCAGATGCAGTGCCAGAGCCCCATGGAGAGGCAGAACCCACGGAGAGAAGGTCAATGAGCTTGTGCTGGGGTTAGCATTGGCCAATCTGGGATGCTGACTCCTGTGCCACCTGCATGGCCTCATACCCCCACAGCATTTTCAGCAGGTTTTTCCAAGGCTGGGAGAAACCCTCTCTGAGCAGAGGAATGAGGCAGGGCACCACTCAGCCAGTCCATTAACTTCTCTCTATGCCTTTCCTTCACCCTGGAGAGAAAGGGCCCAGCACAGGGCTCCTGTGCATGCCCAGTTGTGTTAGAAACCACAACTCACTTCCTCCCCCCCAGTCAGCAGCCAGCAGCTCTGTGCCAATGCAGTCTTCTCTGCATGCTGTGTCTTCCTTTCCTCACTTTCAGCAGGTCCTAATCTCTCCCCTCTGCATTTGTATGCAAACAGCAAAGTGATAAGTATCCCTTGAGCTGCGTGGTGGGACCATTGCTATTCAGAAATGACAAACTCCAAACACCTCTTGCTGGGTGGCTTCCCTGCACACGCTGCTTGGGACTGGTGTTTATCTGCGGAGCGTGGCAGGCACGCTGCGATGCTGGGACTCATCAACCCCAACCAAGGGGGCCAGGCAGTAAGAGCAGCTCTCTGGAAAGTCATATTTCCCTTTCCTTTTCACTCATTCCTCCAGTAAACAATACACAAAGAGACCCTTAGGGGAGTCCTTTCCAATGGCATCCCTCTGAAGAGACTTTGCTGTTATCCAGGGCCTCACATTTTTCTCATTAGCAGCACAGATCTGACCCAAAACAGAGTGATAGCATTGTAAATTTTTTTTTCTCCATCACAGATGTGATTTGACATGAGATTTCATTCTTTCAGTTGCTTTTCTATGTCAGAATGAGGCAAATCTGCCCTTGGAGAAGTATGTAGGAAAAGATGCTCTGAACTCTTCCTTATAAACCTCTCCTGGGCTCTGCAATGGAAAGGACTCTTGGTTTTCAGACAAGAAAAATACAATTTCAGCTGTGCAAAATATTACTTTACTTTGGGGATTTTAAGACTTTTTTTTTTCCTTCTTCATTTAGCAGGAAAAACTGACACCATAAATTAAAATCTATTTCATTTGCTTGTGACCTCCTCTTTGGAGAGTGCATTGAGGCAGGTAGGTGTCACACAGGGAAGGTTTTTGGGATCTGAAAAACTGCAGCTGGAGAGAAACTCTTCATGGTAAAATTATCATTAGCAACAAACAGGTGAGCACTGAGGGTCTGCAGATCCGAGACTGGGCTTCTCAGTGCTCCCATTCACTAAATGATGCCACATCAGCCAAGCAGTAGCAGGGACAGGACATCCTCCATAGACTGCCCAGTTCAGTGTTTCTTTTCCTCCTCTCTTTTAGGTCATTGAGTGCATTACCCAAGGCCGAGTTTTGGAAAGGCCCCGAGTTTGCCCCAAGGAGGTTTACGACATCATGTTGGGCTGCTGGCAGAGGGAACCTCAGCAAAGGCTCAACATCAAGGAGATCTACAAGATCCTTCACGCTCTGGGCAAGGCCACACCAATCTACCTGGACATCCTTGGCTAGCAGTGGCCACTTGTTGGAAGTCCCTGCTCCTTCCTCCCGTCCTTCCTTCCCTCTCCCCATCCCAAACCCTTTGCCCCTCAGCTCCCAAGCAAACATCTTCATATAAACTCAAGTGCCTGCTACACATACAACACTGAAAACAAAAAAAAAGCAAAACGAAAAGCAAACCGACAAAAATCCCACCAAGAACAACAACCTGTAAGGCAGTTTGGCTTATATATATTTATAGATATCTCTCTCTATATAACTTCCACACCAATACAGAAAGAAGCTGCTGTTACAGAAAATTGTGAGACTATATATGTTAAAAAAAAAAAAAAAGAAACAAAAAAGGGAGAAAAAGTACTTAAAAATATATATATAATTAAAAAGAAAAAAAAAGAGAAAGAAAGGAGAAGGTATCTTTCCCCCGAGCAATCAAGCAGTGATTTGTAACCCTGCTGTGAGTATGGTTCGGGCTGCTGGGCAGGGCTCTAGACTGGCTATGGCAGCAATGCTATCCTGGGTAGAAGCCCCAGGAAGAAAGCCTTGCCCTGGTTGTATGATATGCACTGAATGTGTGAAATCAGTCCTCCCTTTTCGTCCTTGCCTCCCTCCCTCCTTGCCAGCCCGCAGGTGATGGGCACAAAGCCAGGGCAGTGCCCCTGGATGAACTCTCTTTTACCAACCCCTTCCCTCCCTTCCTCTCAGTCCCTCCTCATCCCTTCTCTGCCCTCCTGCCTTTTTTCCTCCCTCCAACATTTCAGGACAATTTTTCTAATTTGCTGATTCTTAAATGTATAGACTCAAGGCTTTCGAACACACAGTCAAAGGATTGTGGCACCTACGGGTAAAACACGCACCGGGCAGCAGCCGCCCTCTGCAGACTGCAGGCTCCTGCCCCAGCCCTCCCTCTGCCCCCGTGCCAGCTGCTGCCACTGCTGGGAGAGCAGCAGGACCAAAGTGGCTGCGTCTGGGAGTCGAGGGAGGGTCCTGGGCACCCGGTCCTGAATCATCCCCAACCCATCCAGCAGGTGAAACAGGAGTGCTGCTCACCCAAGGCACCCACAGCAGGCGTCACTTTGGGAGGAACAGCCCCACTCCTCCCCACCCTCGTGGCTGTTGGTGGCCATGGGGTTGTTCCGCCTCCCTCAGCTGTCTGCGCCAGGGCCAAATTGGCCCCCGGTGTAAACTTTTAGTGAGCGAGGTTGGATCCTTGCTCCCCGCACGGGGGAAAGGCTGCAGGGTGCAGACAGCTGGGAACATGCCTGCAACCCTGCTGGGCATGTCTGTGGGGTCGGCATATCCCAGTGCTCTTCCTCCCCATCCTCTCCCCTTCCCCATTCCTGCCCCATGCCTCAGTCCAAGCCTCAGGCACAAGCCAGCGGGGGACAGGGAGGGGGACCAGGCTTGTGAGATGGCTGGGAACCTACCAACACCTGCCTGCAGCTCCCTTGCCATTCTCCTCACGTCCCCATCCCCTGAAAGGATTGATGCATCTGCCTTTGAGCTGTTGTGAAATGCAGAGGCTGAAGAATAGCTCCACAGGCAGCCCCGGGAGGAGGGGGGAAGGAGGGGAAGGTGCCTTCAGGAGCAGACGGCTCAGCGGATGGCTGCAGCGGCCAGCCTTGCATCTCAATGAGGAGAAAGGCCTGGCAGGCAGCAACAGGGGATGCTGGGGACAGGGAGGGAGAGACAGCATCATCCTCACTGTGGCCGATCTCCTCGGAGTGGAAAATAACCCCGACCTGGGGGAACTCTGAGTCAGATGCTGAATCCTGCCTGTCCAGACCAAGCTGAGAATATAAAACCTTTCTGGGCCTTTTTTTCATATGGATAATGGAGGATGAGGGGGAACCTCAGCTTGGCAGCTGCTCTCAGGAGGCAGGGAACGGGCGGCACAGGCATTGTCAAGGCAATTTTGAGAAGGCAACAACTGCCAGCACAAAAATAGCCTGCTCGGATGTGGCACTTGTGGAAGGCAATGCAGATGGGGGAAGAGGAGACAGAGAAGGGATCTTAGCTCCTTCCCCATGGCCAGAGTAATGTTCATGTCCAGGATGTGAGGGGAGATAGGTGACTCTGGTTGTGGCTTGCACCGAAAGGGAAAATCTTGCATCCTCTCCCCATCCCCCATGTCTCCTGACAATCAATACCTCTCACTCATGGCACTGGCATGACCTGTGTGATGGTTTCAGACAGAGGCAGGGAGCATTGTGGTGGCAGCAGCAGCCCTGGGTTTATTCTGTGCTTGTGTAATGAGCAGTGAGAGCCTGGGGTGGGAGATGATGGGTGGCACTAGCCATGTGGGAGTAAGGCCATAACTGTCCTCTGCCTGTTAGAGAGATCTGAGCTCGTGGGACAGACTCATGCCAGTGGGGGCTGGACAGACTGCCACTGAACAGGCACCAGCTGCTCACAGCATCACCAGTGACGGCGTGGTCATGGACAAGGGCGTGGACCAGCACCAGGAGTCCACACACAGGAGCACTGTACCATGCTGCCTATCCACAGCAGGGGAAAATGCTCTTTTGGGAGAGGATATCCTGCTTACTTAGGTCCAACTTTGAAAGGGGAAAAGACTGGTTGTTAGCTCCAGCCTGGCTCCAGCTTTTTTTGCAGGCTGCTTTGGCTGAAAGGATTGGAGATTCTGCACAGGGAGAGAACAAGTAATGGCTGTTAATTGCCCAGCATCTCCAGAAGAAATCCCTTTCCTGGGACTGCCTGTCTCCTACCCCAAATGGCTTCTTGCTCTTGTGGCTGCCAGGTTGTGCTAGGTGACAATTTTGTCCACCCCTCTCTCTCACTCTCACGCTCTCATTTCTCTTTTGGCCAGTGTCGTAGGCTTTTACACTTTCAAGTCACCTGCAGACACTGTTCCCAGCTGATGAGACTCCCTTGTCACCGTTCTGCACAGCAGACACATCCTCCCTTCCTCACTTCTTTCCTCTTTCCCCTCCTCCCCAGCACCGCCACCCTGTCCCTTTCACCACCTCTTTGTACTGTCACAACAACGAGGTGTGACACTGAGCCTTGATGCTGCATGTTTAGGCTTAGGTGGTCTCTGAGGGGAGTTTATGGGTCCCCAGAAGATGGGAAGTGGCTGAGACCAGTGCTCAGGCTCTGGCTGCTTTGCTCTTAGCCCCACCGTGTGCGGTGACCGCCTTGGAGAAAGGTCCTGTTGTCAGAGTTAATTGTGAGCTGTTGCTCAGAAGAGCTGGATAAGCTGCAGTTCTGTGGTGTGACATCTGCTCTGGCCCCCTCGGCCTGTCATTGTTGGATGGAGGTTTGCTGGGGGCAAGGAGAAGATTGCTTTGTGTTCAAAGACATGAGAGAAACTGCTGCATCCCTTTTTGGCATGACAGTTTTGGAGGGGAAGAGGGAAAGCAGCTGTGCTGCATTCCTAGTGAACACCCTGAGACCTCATTTCCAGAAGCACCTTTCCTGGAGCAGAAGAGAGCTTCCCATCAGCATGGACTGGTGATCTTCCCTGTAGGAAGAAGGGCTCTGCGATGGGGCTCCGTGTGAGGGGAAGAAAAGCAGATTTTGGGGGAAACTCTCACGGAGTATCAACATCTTGAGTGTTTGGAGTCAAAGAGAAATGAGCTCATGCATCTTTATTTCTAGGAGAGATACTTCCCTATGCCCTGCCTCTGCTTAGAGCAGAGAGCTATCCCTGCTGCCTGGGAACACCTCCAGCTCTCACCCAGCTCCGGGGCAAGCCAGGCCAAATTCCCAGCACATCCAGCCACACCTTCCCCCCACCCAGCCTCTTCCATCTGCAGTTTTCTCAAGGGACTTGTGAAAGGGAGATGGAAGGAACACCAGACTGAGCACAGCTGAGAAGGGGCCATAGGGTCTTCCCTGTGCCAGCTGCATGCTGGTCCCTAAAAATTAAAATTGTTTGCACCAACTCAGTCACCCAAGGATGTCACTGAATGATGCTTTCCTGGAGGTGAAGGTGCTATTTTGGTGTGTGGTACAGGTGGAAATTGCATGCCAGGGCTGCAAACTGCAGGCAGTGAATGTGGCTCCAGCCCCAGGGTCCCATCAGTGACCTGGTTTGTGTTCTGCTGTTATTTTTCCTTCCACCCCAGTCTGTCAGGTTGCAAGACAGAAGCCGAAATGTAGCAAAGGGAAGAGATGCAGAGATCTGCCAGACTGAAAGTCCATCTTGTGTCCTGCAAAACCTGCCCATCTGCTCTTTTTAGATGTCCCTCAATGCATGGATTCTGGGGATGGAAAAGTCTGAGCTGCCTCATTTCAGGCCTGTGCTTGGGTCTGCAGGGTGTTCAGCTGCAGACGGCTGACTCTGGGAACGGTGCTGCCCAGACAAACGTGAAAACTCTGGAATGCCTTTAAAGAGGCTGTTTGCTTGAGAGACATCGTTAGCTTTGAGCTGTTTGCTTGTCCCCAGGAGTGGATGGAACAAGGTGAGAAAATATGCGGAGGAATAAAAGAGCCAAGGAAAGGGAAAGGCTGGTTTTAGAAGACAGCTGAGTATCTCGGGTTGGGAAGTCAAGACAGATTTGGGGGGTGTGGTGTAGAATTTTACGTAGCACAATGGATACAAGCAAAAACAAAAGAAAATAGCAATGTACTGCAGCTCCAGGAAAAGTTAGGTTTGAAGCTGGGCAAATACTGGTTTGAAAAGGAGGCAGAAACCAATAAAATCAAGGGACCATTTATGCAGGTGAAAAACAAAATCACTAGGCTTTGTGCTTTTCTGTGATTTCTTTTTCCTATAAGAAAACGCAGCTAAAAGAAGGTCTGAAAAGTTACGCTTTTTCAGGGGCGCAGAGAGAAGTATAATACTATGTGAGCTGTTTCCTTTCACGTGAAAGGCTCTTATCTCCCAGAACTCAAATGTATAGGTTTCCTTGAGTTCAGGACATGGACTGAAGAATGCAGACATGGTCACCACAAGCCCCCAAACCCAGAGGTGGTTCTGAACACTCGATCAGCATTCGGTCATGTGCCAGTCTGTGTGAAGACACTATTTTGTTCAGCATGTCATCTTAAGAAAGTTTTTTTTAAATCTTTCTAATTTCCTCCCTCTCCAGAGAGTATCTACATCCTTTCCTGATCTGGCCAGGAAGCAGCTGAAGCACTACAGCCACAGGTTGTACCCAATGTTTTTGTAACAGCTCTAGGTGTGTCCTCTGGCTCTAAGGCAATGATGAGAATAAGCAAGGGCAATAAAGGAGATCCTGGCTGTGATCCACGCTGTGGTGGCTCCTCTGATAGCTGGAAGGCTCTGGGCGTTAACAGGGCTCCTCTGCTATGAGGCTCACAGGCGCAGGCATGTCTTGGTGCAACCCAAGGGTTTTGTTCTCCGTTCACGTTCAGTGGCTTTCTGATGGATGGTGGGCTCATGGAGCCTTGCCGTAGTGTTTCTGTCTCCAAATGAGTACCAAAAATAGAGGAAGAGAAAATTCCCCTCTCAGCACTGCTTTTCAGGAGTGGATAGACTTGCTTAACCCTCAGGTACCTTCTTCACTCCCGCACCAAGGCGTCTCTTACATCAGTACCCATTTAATGTTTATATAGCTGCTAAATCCTAAAAATACTTTTCCCTTTGCCGCTGTCCTTGAAAGTAGAGATATTGAGTTTCAAGCCTGGAGAAAGCAGATGTTTTCAACACATCTGTTGTGGCTGGCAGTGTCATAAATGACACAGGCAGCGACGTCAGTCGCTGCTCTGGGAGGAATGCAGGAGCATTCCATCTCTCCTGTGCCTCTTATTCCTTTCCAATGCAACACTGAGCCCTGAAACCACTCCCTGAGAGAAATGACTGGAGTCCTATTGCTTGCAATTTTGAAAAACTGAACTGAGGAAAGAGATAAGAGACCAAAGAGAAGGAAGGACAAAGTATTCCAGCTTTCCCCCAGGGTTAAGCTGGTAGGTTGGTTTCATGTTGGTGGCTTGAGTTTCTCACGGACCCAATCTGACAGCTCTTTTCAGACTAAAGGAATGACCATTGGTTCCTCCTCCCTTCTGCACGTCCCACAATTTTTGCATCTCTGCAAGGGGAAAAGAGGCACAACAAATCTAACCATCGCTTCCCCACGCTGTCAGGAACCCTCCATAGGAGCTGCTCTCCCTCCCAGCACGAGTGACTGATCCCACTGCTGAAAACTGGAACAGTTTTGTTCTGAGGGGGAGTTTAACTGCGGAACTACTGTCTGCTTAGGACAAGGTCCCAGCAGGGAAGGGCTGAAATACCTCTAAAGAAAATCATAGCTCTGGGAGGTCCAAACCTCTTCTTGCATGCTTTCTCTCGCTCTCTGCTGGCTTCCAGCCTCTCCGGTCTTTGCTGCTTGATACTCAGATAACCGAGTTTCTGCATTCACTCCCTTTACAGAGTGCGGAGCACTGGTGAAGCTTTTGATTTCAATGGGGTAGGTGAGATCAGATTTCTCCCTCTATGCCCTCTTCTTTTTCTCCCTGTGCAGCTCCTGTCCTTGCAGTTCTCAGGACTTGACTAGCAGAGTTTTTAAATGAAGTGAAAGTCTTAATGTGAGGTGAATCCCAAGACCACAAACAGTTTGGACTTCAAACAGTGAGAAAATTGGCGCCGGATGATTCCGCACACAAAGCAGAAAACTTTCATTTCCTGCAGGCAGGATGGAATTGACTGTTATATTAAGACTTCAGAAGGAGCACTGCCCCGGAGTAATTTCAGTGCTGTCAGGCAGTGTTGACATCTAGATTAACCTCTGTGCAGTGAATTTTACAGCAAAGCTCATTGTAATGCATGTGGGGTATCTCCTGTAAATCCCAGCTGAAGCCCAGTGTCCCACCCTTCTGCACAGGAGAAAGGGTCGGGGAGCAGCCGCTATCATTTTTGACCCCAGCAAAGCGTGACTCCAACCTCATCCAGGCCAGTTCTGCTGAAACTGATTTTCTGCTGTGCTAAAGTGACAATAGTTCCAGCCTATATTTTTTTCTTTTAATTCCCCGAAGGGGTTTACATCACAAGGCTGAAATTTTTGCCAGTGACAAACAGCTCCCTTCATGTATCCAGCCAGCAGTGCAGTCCTAATTAAAAGGCACTAGTTAACTAGTGGCAATTAGCTGCTTGCGCTGATTAACTCCAAGACATACAATGCCCACACAAAAAGCTCTGATCAGATGTGATCTAAGTGGCAGACAAACTCCCAGCTGATGTGAGATGGTGGCATCCAACCCTACTCACCAGCACACAGGCAGGCACACAGTGAGCGCTGCCTACCAAACCAAGACTGCATGAATTAAAGAAATTCACACAGTTAACTCAGTGCAAGTCAGAGGACATTGCACCCCTTGGCTCCTGAACTGAGTGCTCCTGCTGATAAGTTGAAAGCATAGGCCTGACCCCAAGCCCTTCTGTCTTTTGCTGTAAGAGGAGCTTGAGCAGTGGGATTTCCCAGACAGGGCCACGACGACTTCTTCACTTTTGTGCTGGCAGAGACAATCCTGTCTGAGGTTCTTAAGATGCATCTCTCAGATGCACTTTGTGAAACAAAACATTTCACAGCATGAAAAAAATATGGAAAAGGAAGGGAAGGTTTCTTTGTGTGTTTTTGCCACACCTGCTTATTCATACACTTATTTTCCTACTCAGACATCGCTATGCAGTCTGCAGGATGTTCTAGGCCAGAGAAAAGTTATCAGGTGCTGCAGAGATCAACCACTAGCCCTAAGGGCAAAATCTCAAGAGTACTTCTAGAAACCTCTTCCAGAGCCCATCCATCCTCTCATCCATAAGCTCTTCATAGCAGGCTTACCATTATATTTGCCAAAGGTTTTGGACAGCCTGTGAAGAGGTGACATATCTTCAGTTTCCCCTCATCTTCAGAAGGAATTGTGACATTTCTGTAATTTGACCCATAAGGAAGATTCCTTCAAACTAACATTTATTACCCCCAATCAGAATGCAGCTGAAAAGGCTACCCGAGGTTGTAGAAAAGGTCAAGCTCTTGCTTTGGACTGGAATTCGCTTTGGAAGGAATTTGATGGACCAATTTAACCACCACAGCACATCAAAACCTGGTGGCTTCATTTAAAAAGTAATCAGTATTGTATTTCGCTTTAGACATCCGTGCATTAGTGTTCTGCAAATATGATTTCCTCTTTGTTTGCATTATTGATGCCATAAAATGTCAGACACATTAAAGAAAAAAAAAAAAAAGAGGCCAACATTTGGGGTTTGGAATGATTCTGGCTGAATTGCAGTTGGGTTACTTTTCTTTTTATTTCCCATGGCAGCGATGCACTGTTACTCATTCTGCTATTGTTTTACAAAGAGTTCTCTGTAGGTGTATTTATTCAGCCAAACGTATTTCAGGAAACACATGACCTTGATATTTTTTTGCTGCATGTGGCAGCGTGTGTGAATGTGTGTTGGGGAGAGGAGGGGAGGTGGAGCTTTTCACAAGAGCCCTCCCATGTCTGGCAGTGTGTTGGCTTTGTGCAGTGCTGCGTGACTCCCTCCTGCTCAGGTGCCTGGTTTGATTTAACCTCAAGAACTGACTTTTGTAATCAGGATTTGAGGTCTTCTGGTTTAGCCCTGCCCAGAATCTGTCATCTGCTCTCACCATTCAGCAGCCATCTGCTATTCACAGAGGTTCCTAGATGTCTATGCCACAGAGATTACACACTAATTGAGTCTCAGGCATGTGATAGAGGAATTTTAGCTCATTCTGATCCTGGACCAACAGCAAGTTTGCTGATTTAGCTTGGTTCCCACCCAAGGTTCAATGGCTACAGTTCCCAAGACAAATACTCTTAGCTGCTCAGTGCTTTTCCTCACAGACCATTACGAGTACAGCCTTGGCGGCTGTAGCTCTCTGCCTCACTTCTCTGTAATGAATGCAGATCCATTTTTCAGTGTTCCTGGACATTTTTTTGAAGGATATTCTCCCTCTTAAAATCTAAGAAATTCTCAAGTATTGTCTTCTTGGAAGTAAAAGTGGAGAAATAAGGTGGAAATATCTCCCTTATGCAGGGATTTTCATCAGTGGTAAAATTTCAGCTTTTCCTCCCAGTGACAGCAAGGCTTGGGTGCAGGGGGAGTAGAATACAGTGGAGCAGTCTAAGGAAGGGACTCAGCTAGGACCTAGACTGCAAAGTCATCCGTTCACCTGCTAAGCCATTGCCAGCTTCATCTAGGAAGAAATCCCCAGCTTTTCTTGAGCAGATTCCTGCCCGGCTCTCTTGTTCCTACTCCAGTTCCGAGGAATGACCTTCAGATGACCTTCTGATCTTATCTCACACAGATCCTTCCCAGGGCTATCCAAACAGCCCAAAGAAGTGATGACAGGGGCTGAATGGCTGTGTAATTCAGTGTCTTTCTCTCCCTTTTTCATCGGGGGCAGAGATAGTGAAAGTGACAGAACAGAAAAATTATTTTCCCCAACAGCAGCGATGCGGTTTCTTTTTAAACTCCGATATTTAAGACGCCATACAGCAGGACCTATAAATATGCCTTGAAATGTTGAACGAGCACAAGAGTATATTTGATTTTGTTTTTATGCCTATAATTTCTCTCACCAAGAATTCAGCCGTTACTCAGCTCCCAGCAGGTTGTTCTGATTGCTGGAGAGATGGTTGGGATTGATTCTGGCTGTGACCTGTTCCAGTCCAGCCTCGTTCTTATGTAGCTAGATTGAAACAATAGAAATCAGCAAGAGACTGAATTGCTGTTCCTGTGGAACTGAACCTCCTTGTGTAACTCCAGGCTAAATGTTGAAGGCGTTGAAGACCCACAACTTTGAAGTCAGTAAAGGCTGTAGATACTGAGAGGCACTGAACAGATGTTAGGAACAGAACGGCAGGAGAGAGAAAGAGAAATGCTACAAGAGGAAAAAAAAAACCAACAAACATTACATCAGAAAAGACAGTGGTTGGTTTATAATACAAGAAAATCCACTGCTGTCCACGAGAAAAGGCTCAGAATATTCACCCTGGCAACGAAGAACATTGGCCACCAGGACAAGAGCAGCTCTATATCCTACAAACCTCCTCTCACTTTTAATTTCCTTTTTCTCCTTCTCCTGCTAATACAGAACAAATCCTGGCTTATGGCCTTCCTGGAAACTGAAACTAAGAGGCAAATTTGGGCGAGGATGAGAGAGACCAGATCCTGCTGGATGATACAACAACTTTATAGCCCAGCACCTTTCAGCAGCAAGTGCCTGGTGTGCCCTTTTTTTTTTTTTTATAGAACCCCTAATTGGTGCAAGTAGTGTTCACAAAACAGTTCGGTCCCCAGTCTCTCGGTAAGATGAAGGTTTCAGCAGACGGACAGACGTGGCGAGCCGCGTCCCTGCGGATCAGCACCGCGGACAGCGGCACCGCCCGCGCCGCTCCCGGCCCGGCGCTGCGGCCGCCGCCGGAGGAGGAACCCCGCCTTTGATGGAAGAACCCCACTTTTGAGGGAATCATGCTCACACTGCCCAGGAACTGCTGTCTCACCCTTCTTTGGTTTCTACCATGTTTTTTCCACTGTGAAATCATTATCTGGTGTCTTGTTTTCAAGTGATGGAGGAGGGATGGTTTAAAACACAAAGCAATCATTCCGATGCAAGAGAGAACCATTTTTTTTCCTTCAGAATTAAACTCTCTGCCCCACTTCTTCCTGCACTGGTGTTCCACCTATGAAGGCTCCATCTCTAATTTGGATGGTGAAAGGTTCTTATCTTCTCGTCCATTGGGACAGTTTGACAAATGGAGAGATATTACACTGGTAGCCCTTTAGAAACAGAATCCTTATTTTGTTGGAAGCATCATGTGATTCAGATTTCAGCCATCAATTACATTTACTGTTGGTAAAGGGTAAACAGACAAATCTCTTGGAAAATTGCAGGTAAGGGACATATAAATGACACTGTGGCCACTGAAAGGTATTTTCACATTAATCCAAAAAAAAAAAAAAAAAGCCACATTACTGTGTAGTGGAGGGTTGTCAGAATCAGAGTCGTAGTATGGTTTTGGTTGGAAGAGACCTTAAAAATCACCTTGTTTCAACTCCCCTACCATGGGCAAGGATATTTTCCACCTGATCAGGTTGCTCAAAGCCCTGTCCATCCCGGCCTTGGCGAGTCAGACAAAGATGAAGAGCCATGCAGGCACCAGGCAAGGCCCCAAATGGAGAAGCAGTCTTATCTCACAGAGAAAAAAAGGCAGGAGTCTCAGTGCTCATTTTGCTCAGCCAGCGTATTTGGGACTTCACCCCACAGGTATTCCTGGATCATACTAAGGAAGATAAACCCTCCTATTAGGGTGAGAAACTACTGGGCAGGAGCATGCAGGCTCATTACATCCCTGAAAAACTTAGTGTGAAAAAGAAGAGCTGGAAAAGTAGGCCAGAAAGTTGGGCTATTCCCCCCACTCAACATATGCTGCTTTCTGGAAGCAGTTTCCTCTGTATCCCACCTCCCACACACTCCCCAGCTGTGACTGAGAGTTACTACAATGAGACATGTGGATGGACACTCAGACACAGAGAGGACTGGGAGACAAGAGAGAGCCTGAGCCACAAGACTTCAAAACCTGTAAGTAGCAATACTGAAAGTGAGGAATTAAGGCCAGGCTTCTGATGCTTAGGGCTGTCTGGAAGGCAGAAAGGATGAGCTTGCAGGGGATGGCAAAGATGATTTAAGAAGGGGCTTAGAGAACAAATGATGCTGAGAGGAGATATCAAAGGAGCCTGCTGGGACACAGGGAGATGAAGGAAATGGACAAGGATTGGATTCTCAGTGAAGGGTCAGTGATCATGAGGGTGGTGAAAGTCAGATAGGAATTGTGGTGAAGCAGAAGACAGCCCTGGTTGGGGAAGAACTGTAGATGTGAGGAAAGAGCCCCTACAAAATGATGTGTGCTCATCTGAAGGAGTCCTGAAGGTTTCTCCAAACCTTCAGTTCTGCTGGGCTTCTTCCTGGCTGATATTCTCTGCTTCAAACCTGACCAACACCATAACTTTCCCTGCGTTTATTTTGCTCTCTGACAGCTCTGGTTTCAGTATTAACAATCTAAATTGTTTTAGTTCCCCTCAATCCTTCTGTTCAACCCCCACAACCAGCTAATTCCTTGTGTGAAGGAGAATTGGCTTTTTTTTTAGGTTTTCTATTCTTTTTTTTCCAGAAGTGTCCATTAATTTTTCAGCTAAACTGGAAGGCAATTTTTTGCATGAGAGCTTTACATAGATAGGCTTAAAGCAGAACAAAAATAAATAAATAACTATAGTAAATTACCTCCCCCTCCCCCACCTTGTCTTAATGAAATGCTGTTTTACATAAGTTATTTCAAGAGGAATGAAGTATTTTTGGGCAGCCAAGTGATCAACATTTATTTAGCTTTCCATGACTGTTGCAACTCCCTCTGAATCTTCTGGGTCAGGCAAGGAGGCAAGGTTTCCCCAGGTAAAGACTGAGGATACACAACTTTCTTGGGTGAAGTCTGTCTTGGGGTCTTCAGGCTGTTTTTGGGAATGTTTTTAGGGGCTGCACTGTGCACTTGCCTCTGGTAACCTCTCCAAGATTTGTGTGTTGAAGCAGTGCTGTTTATCAGTGGTTTGAGTGGCAGTGTGATGGCTTTGGCAGAAAAATCATCCCAATTTCCTGTGCTGGCCTCGAAAAACCCCCATGCACCTTCCAGAAATCTGCAAGGGCAGACTTAATTTCCAGGAAACTCCTCCTCCTCCCAGCTGAACTGCCCTTCAACAGTGCAGGCAGCCTTGGCCCCCAGAAGGTGCTGCTCCACAGCACTCTCTGATACTGAGAGGAGGATGGGGCTACAGCTCAGAGGAAAGACATTTTGATGGCATTTGTGTTGTTACTATTATTTAAAACAGCTTATTTTAATCTCTGCTAATGTCACAGAAAACAAATCCTCTGGTGATGTATGCTGAATTGATTTCTTTTATTTGGCAGACTTTTCTCTATACTATGCATCAATCCACGTTTGCTTAGTCTGGGGCTTCTTTTGCATCTTTTGAATCCTATTTGCCATTTTGCAACTGAATTGATGGTTCTCAACCTTCTCCAAACCGCAGTCTCCCCTTCTCCAAACCAAAATTCACCATTTTCCCCTGCTGGGAACAAGCCAGGTTACCCCTTAAGGGAGAATCTGGTGAGAGCAAGGAGGTTGTGATCTCTGCCTGCCCACCCCACCTCCACTGGCTCCAACTCAGAGCATGAGGAACTCTGATCTGAGTTTTGGCCAAGGTAGGGTCCCTGCTTGTCCCCTACCTGCCACATCGTGTGCATCGAGCGCGCTGCTACCCTGGAAGGGGATGACTGATACAGCGTTAGTCACACTTACATGAAGAATTTTTAAATTAAGAATTTGCAGTGAGGTCCAGGGACCTGTTAAAGTGCTGAGGTATTTACCCTCCCCAGACCTTCCCTTCCTTCCTGCCCTGCTTTGGCCCTTCCTCTCTCCCCAGCCTTGAAATGAAACAGAAAATTATTTTTTTAAAACTGTGTCGATAATTTATGTTTAGTATAAAGGATGATTTAATGGCATCACCAAAGGTCATTTTTTTCATCTCCGTGTAACTGCCCCAGCCCCAGAGGCTGTGCATCCCCTCTCTCCCATAACTCCACCGCCCTCCCTGTCATTCACCTCACACACCCCCTGTCACCACCCCACGCACCGGACACCTGCTTCAGGTTCAGCCAATGACCGATGGAGAACAGAGATTTCAAACCGAAACCTCCACTCCAGACCGCCACAAACTGGAACCATTTCCACCTTGAAAACAGCCAGTTGCTGCAAACGACAGGCAGACTCGTTTCTTGAATTACGTAAGGTTTTTTTTAAAGCCTTTTATACCTATTTACGCGTGCGTGCACCGTGTGTGCACCGTGGCACCTGTGTGCACAGATGCACACCAATCTCTCTCTCAAGTATAAATATATTGTATGTTAGAGCTGTAAATACTCCTTGGTCATGTGTCTATGTCTTCTTCAAAGTATCATATCCTCAGTGTTATGTTAACAACTCCATTTATTGATTGATGAAACTGTGTGTAGACCTGTACCCTCCTGACATAGTTTATGTAGCTCTCTCTTCTCAAATAAAGTACAAAACTACCACCAGCAGGTCCTCTTCTCCTCTTTGTTCCATGCTGAACATTCAGCTTTAATTCATAGAAGTCTGACACTTAAAATTTATGCGGTTTTCAGCTATCCCAACAGTACAGAAACCTTCACATCATGTTTTAGGGATTTTGTGTTGCTGGCCAGGCCAGCAAGTGAAAGAGCTGTTGACAAAAGGTAATAATCTGTAGGTAAAATGTTGTTCCAAATGCAGTAAATAAAGATTTCCGTACTGATCTCATACTCATCCTTCCCACCTATCTCCAGGTACAGCCTACACCAATCACAGCTCCCTTCATCCTGGTAGAGACAGCAGGACTCCATCCTCCTCGTCCCCTGTCAGTGGGTCACGGCACAATTATGGATGCTGAAAAAGCTTCAGCAAGGAATTTCTTCAGCTCTCAGCAGCATTTTGTGAGAGCTCTGTCTTTCCCATGCAAGTAATCCAAAACAATGTTACAGTTCTGTAAACTTCTGCACCTGCTAAGTTGTTTTTCACCATTGTTATGGTTCCAACTAGAAAATATTTAGAGATGGGTGCCTTAGAACTTGGCCAATCACCCTAAGGGGTGGATGGCCGAAAGAACCAATTACCTTATGCCATATAACACACTTTTTGTGAACCAACATATAAAAACCCTCCAAGAAGTTATTAAATCGCTTTGGCCTCCTTGAACCCTGAGCCTGGACTTTGTGTCGTTTCTCCGTTCCGCGGCGAGAACAGCGACACACAATTACATCAACCAGCCCTCCCACAGTGCAGGAACTCCCCCTTGGCTTGAAAGGATCCAGTCTTTTGTCGTGTTGTTGGCTTGTTGCTGCTCGGGTTGCTCAGCACCCAAACTCGACTCCAGTCTTGGGGTTGGGAACAAGACTCAGGATTATGGCAAAATTCACTGCTGTCACTTGCTTCCCCTTGATTCCAGGCTTCATGCTGAAATCACAGGAACCAGAGGATATTTACCACTGCAAGATGAAAAAAACCCCCTTCTTTGCACAGATACACTTACTGTAAAAAACTATAAAGATGATTTGTGAAGTAACACTTAATTTACTGCAACTGACACCAGACTCCAGCTGCCAGAAATTTGACTGACAATTTCTATTTATTTATATCCTGCTATACAATATCTGCCTTAATGTTGTAAATTTTTCTGATTGGAATTTCACAGTGTCTGCCTGGATATTTATTGATCATAAAATAATCTGCACAACCCGTTAAAGTCAAGGCAGGGAGAATGGATGCCACAGAAATCACTCGACAGGATCTGGGTACCAGTGCCCAGGTAACAGAAGTTGCTCAGATGCTATTTCTACAGCTTTATGTATCACTGAGAGCCAGTCATTCGAACTGCTTCTCTGCTGTTTCCCGAAAGCCTCCTCTGAAATGCTTCCAAGAGCCTGGTATTGAGTTCCTACCAGCAACTCCATATGGACCCTGCAACATGCCTCATTTGCAGCTCCTCACCGTTGAGAAATCCCACCTTTACAGTGAAATCTGGTGTTTTCACAACTGTTCTTTCAGACAGCCCACGAGGGAAATGTTTGGCTCTTCCTGCAGCAGCAAGACCACTTTTTTTTTTTCAACTATTATTTTTGGCAGGCAAAGACAGAAGCATTCAATTTCTGCCCACGAGGGGAAAATTGTAAAGCTTGGTCCCAACTGGGAGTTCCCATATTGCCTGGTGAGGAGTCTCTTACTTCATTCACAGCTTCAACCATGCAGCTTTCTGGTATTTCCAATGGATTTTGCCTTCTGAGTTTGGGCTTTTTTAAAATTATTTTTTTGTTTCATTCTGTTGGGTTTTTTTTTTCCTAAGGGACGTTTTTCTCCCCTGTGGAAGTTAGAGGCGTGTGTTCTCCTCATGTGGGCGAACACAAAAACACACTTTGGTCGTAGCCAAATCCACCCTTTCTCCCAAAAGTCAACACGTCCCACCCCCACTCCAGCACACACCCACTTTCCCATCAGCAGCCTCCCAGTGTGACACCCCTCCCTACCCTGTGCACACACAAGCACCCCCTACTCCAACCCACCGTTCTTCTGCCTTCTCCTGCTCTTGTCCAACAGGAATTGGCTCTCTTCCCTGTAAATGCTGCACTGGCTATTCATTCCTGCTGCTTTCTGGGGTCCCAAACCAGGCCTCACCTCACCCCTCATCAAACACAGCTCCCTTTTCTTTCTCAGCATCTGAATAAACCAGCAGCTGATGGTTTGCCACGTCAGCTCCGGACAGGCACTTTGATAAGAACTTGCACACCCAGAAACAGAAAAAGCAAGAGAAAGAAAAATCAATAGATGAGGTTCCCTTTTATTATTGATTTAAGGTATTTATGTGATAAAGACATTTTGAAATTAATTAAAAATGCAATAAAGAAAAAGAAAATCACAGTTTGACCAACTTCCCTTGGAGTCGCCCTGTTCTGCCCCTTCCCAATACCTGTTGCTCTTTGCCTTTGCCTATCCAAGATGAGGTGGTTTCAGGAGCACGCAGCAGCTGGTGGAGCATCTAATGGGCTGGGAATAAAGCCCCTCCAAAATAAACAGCAGCTGAAGAGGCTGTCAGGCCACAGGCACTTGCCCCAGACTGGACAGCATCCCGTGTGGGAAGTGGACAGTGGAAGGACTGGATCTGCTCAGGGCTCCCTGTGACCTTTTCAAGCTCCATAAAACCCTTCACAGATTACCCTTTAGAAAGCAGAGAAGGCAAGCAGACCCCTGCATGCCCTCTGGGCAGAGGGAAGGGAGAGGTCCTGGCCTTCCCCCAGGTTGCAGAGAGAGCCAGATGAAAGGTTAACAACAAGATGTAATCACGAGGTAAAAGCACATGGCAGGAATGGGACAAATTATTTCCTGTTGAATTGTGGCTTCTGTTATTCCCAGAGAAAAACAGCAGGTATTCAGGAGCTTCTCATTAGCCAGCATGATTTCCATTAGGCTTTCTATTAACATTTTGTGGCCATAATAAACACCTACATAATTAACACACAAAAAAAAGCAGCCCATTCCAAGCTAACAGAAGTTGCCAGACCAAGCTGGGAGTAGCATAGGCAGGGCAGTTCCTGTCTGGAACATTCTGCTTGCAAAGGAATTGCTCTTTCCATCCACCTAGGGCAATTCCCTTGCGAAGAGTTAGCTTTTAAAACTTCTGTTCTCCTGCCTCAGTCTAGGAGGACATCTACCTCTGCTTTGCAGATGAAAAAAAAAAAAAGTGGGAGAAGGAGGTAGAAATTGCCCCTGGAGAGATTCAGGACACTCCAGTGTTCCCTAGTCCTTTGGCATAGCTCTGAGGAGCTTTTCCCTGCTAAAAACTGACAGAGAAAGAAGTCCCTTAGGAACACATGTATGATAATAATGCATCAGATATAATAATTTATGTATTAATTGTAATTATAATAATTTATATATTATTATAAAATAATAATAATTATCCAGACTGTGGATAAGCCCCAGGAGCTTATTCAAAGTCCCCGTGGAAAGAAGATGGAACCTACTACAACCTGGGCTTGTTTATAACCATGAAGCACACCAGCACTTCATGTCCACTGAGAATCAATGAATTATGGGAAAAATAGACACAGAGGTAAAACATCATCTTCCCAATGCCAAGTTACAAGCTTTCCATGCCTTACCCATCCTGCTAAGGGCATGAAGAACATTTCTGAGCGTGGTATTCACAATGAGAGCTCACAGCAGCTCTGGCTCCTCCCCAGCCCTTGCCCTCCTCCCCACCCACTGCCAAAGGTACCCCTGCCAGGCCTGTGCCCAGGAGATTGAGGACAGGTCATTTTGACAGGACTGCCCATCCCCCCCTCCTCATTTCAGACTCCTGCTGCTAAGAATTTGTGTGCCCTTTATCGTAGCTCTGAAATACAGAGAGACACTTTGGAATTCAATTAGTCGAACAGTTGCCACAGCAACAAAAACATATAAACTTAAATGATTTATACTCACAGACACCACTTCAAATAGGAATAAATTTAATACAGCAGCTGGGAATGAAATGCATTGTACAATAAGAAAATTGTATTTTTTCTCTCCCTGATGATAGGCCTCAAGGTCTTAATGCAATATAGATGAAAAAAGATATTTGGGCAGAAGGAAGCAGAATATGTTGTGCTGTATTTACAAGGCCTGCTTGGAGAGTACAACACGTAATGAGCATGTACATCTAATCACAGAGTTGTGATGCTGTTTGCAGACAGACACAGATCAAAGATTGCAGCTACCAAGTTGACTGCTTGGTTTCACTTTCTTTCTTTGTCTGTCCTTCATCTCATGAAACCTTTCCTGTTGGCCTCCTCCCAGGCAAAAAACAAACCTACCCTCGTTCCAGCAGCTTCCCCATCCCCTACAGTGCCAGGTCCCCACCTGGTAAAGTGAGATTGTGGTTTTCTCTAGAAGAAAAAAAATTACTTTAATTCAAACATAGTCCTGGGACTCAGAGCAGAAATTAATTCCAAGAAGTACGCAGGAAATCTTTTCCCCTGCAAGAACATTGCAAAAGCTTGCAAGAAGATCTAGAACAGTCATTCAAGTGATGGCCACCTGCAGTATTTTTGCCCATGAAAGACTGAACGTGAAGTGAATGCCACACTTCCTAGAGTTCTCCTTTGAGATTCCCTGGAGAGAGCTACAGGTACATGGGATGTGAGATCACAGAGAAGATAATGCATGTACAGACCTCTGGCATCAGCACAGTTTCAGTGCATCCTCAGTCCAGCGCATACAAATGTAACTTTTTCCAACCAGCAAAGGTTTCATGAATGAAAGTGATGTAGGGGCTTAGGGGAATCTTAAGGTTATTTTCCAGTAAACAGGAATTGTCCAGAGGTTGTGCAGAAACTGCCTCCTTCCTTTCTAAAGGCGCAGCAGCTGGTTTAAGTGAGAACTGTGGAAAGTTGTGTGCTTGTAGGTCATCTGGCTCTTTGTTGAGGTGCCAAAGCCAGCTGTCTTGGCAGTGCCTGGGCCAGAAACAGCCAAGCAGTGCCTAGACTGCAAAAGAAAGTGGAGATCCAACCCCTGGCTCTTCATTTCCCCTAAGCAGAAATTAGCCTGTCATGCAAGGAAGCATTTTGGAAGTCGTCACCTGCCTCCACAAAGCCTGAACAGCATGGCCAACCACTGCTATCAGTGGGATCTGAGGCTGCCAACACCCTTGGAGGACTCCACTCTATGAGCAATTGCATGAGATCTCTCATCTGACCCGCTCCACTAGACAGCATTTATGGTGGGAATAAGAGCTTTATTTCCTGTCCAGATCATGCTTATAACACCTTCTCATGCACTTCACAAGAACTCCAACAGGACGAGTCTCACGCACCTCGGGGCCCTTTGAGCAAAGGCAACCTCTCTGGCTCAGACCGTGCTTTGAGTAAACACTGCAGATCCCAGTGCAGGAGGGAAAAGCCGGAAAAGCGCCTTGGAGTCAAACCCAATACTTTTGTCTAAGTTCAAACAAACGAAACCACAGGCCGCAGCTCTAACAGAACTTACTGGCTCCTCAGTGTAAAGAATTACTGGGGCGAGTTTCCGTGAGTTGTTTTAGGCAGGAGGTCAAGAGTGCTGCTCATTATTAGAGTTGGCAGGTGGGGTAGGGAGTTCAGGATGCTTTGGGTGCAAACTGAGATCAACACCTGCAATTCTCTTTGGCAGTTTTGGAAAGGAATGCACACAGATGCACAACAAGAACTAAACAAAGCTAATAATGAAATCATATTTATGTAGGCAGGAAGGAAGCTCAATTGCCAGGAGAGTACTAACGTCTACAAGTGTAAATACATACCAAATAAGTCAGCTTGATGAGATGCCAAGTTTGTTCAGCAGAGTATGGCACTTCACTGCTGAAGTGTTCCTGCAGGAGGGAAACCAGGAAAATGTCATAAAGGTCGCTGGGTGAAATGTGTGGCTCCACCAGGAAACTGTGCAAACAAGCTCCTGTCAGTAGATTCAGCTCTGTCTTGCAAAGCACCTGTTGGTTCTGCCACATTGAAGCACAAGCATTTCACTCCTGAGCTGATCTAGAGCTCGCTGCTCTCTCCACGTGGCAAAGCAGAAAACACCACAGTTTATGGGTCAGGTGTGCTGAGCTTGCCCCCTTGAAGGCTCTGGATTTCAAGTACAAAATCAGAGACAAAAGTATTGACATCCTGAGGGATATGGTGGGGCAAGTGTGTGAGGATTTGTAGGACTTGTATGGCCAATATTTGACAATGAAGTATCCAAGGCAATAAAGGAAACAAGCATCTTTACAACATCTCTGAGCCTCACTCTCAGACCAGACTATTCACATATTCTGAGTCAAGAGGGGGAAAAAAACCTACAAAACAAGAACAAATAATGCAAAGTATCTCTGGATACTTTAGAGTGGAAATCAGAGACATCACAATATTTAGATCCTGGATCAATCTTCCACAGATGTTGCAAAAGGCAAAATCCTAAACAGCTGAAAGATGGAGCTGAGCCAAAAGTATTCAACCTGTGACAGCAAAAGTCTTGGCTTGGCTGGGAAGTCCCCTTCATCTCCCTTTCCCTGTGAAGGTAACATCTGTTCTTCTCTTTGCCTGCTGCATCGCTCTTTGGTACGACGGCACGGAGAACAGCAGGCTGGTGTGTCCATCCCCGCTCCATTCCTTCTGGATTAGGGGATGCAGCAGCTCAGCAACCAGCTCCCCAAGCCACAAATTACATTCATCATCATCTTTACACGCCTGTACACAGCTGGCTCTCCTGATGATAATGTGTTCTACAGTTTCCCTTGCTGGCGTGGCTTATGTTAATACTCCATTAACATTGCTAATCAGAGACAGACTTCTGGCAGCATCTCCAGGGGATGAGCAAATGTTGTCCTGTGCCTTTCAGTTTAGGAGATCAGACTTTCAGATGAAATCCATTCCCAACATCTCTGATTTCAGCAATTAAATGGAGCTGCAGCATGTGGGAGCTGTTCAATGCTGGATGCATGTGGTTCCTACTGCTCCAAAATAAGACCTTTTAAACTGCCTTTTATGCCATTCCTCCGATATGTGACATTTGGAACTTTTATTCACTTGGGAAATCAAAGGCTGCTGGAAAGATGAGATGGATTCAAATCAAAGATAAAAGGTACAGAGGTCCTGAAGGTCTAACAGTGCATGCTCCCAGTTCAGCTTACTCCATCCAGAAATCTATACTTCAGTTTGATCTATTCCTTCTCACATTTCAGGAACACTTCCAAATCCACTTTAGCTTTACAAAAGGAGTCTACTTTTATTTGGATTAAGTAGAGTCAGGCACTGTGATACGTTTGGTCTCAAGAAAATTTTTGGAAGTTCTACTTGCATTGGTAAAAGGAAGGCAACTTCTCATTCATGCAATTTTCGAGTCACCTCAGATTTTAGGTGTACTGCCATTCTCTACAGGATTCAGAAAGAGTATAAAATTAACATTTGCCAAACAAAGCCTACACTGTGGAAATAAACTTATTTCCAAAGAAAATATCATAAATGAGGCAGAATGAAACACAGCTATTGAAAGGAGATATAAAGCCTTTATCCTGCCCAAGTCCTTCAGCCACAAGAAACAGCTGAGCAGGAGGATGATGCAGTTGGACCAGTGAAACAGTGAGTCTGCTCAGCAAATTTGTGCTCTCATTCAAACAGATGCATCAATCCAGTGAAATTTAGGACAGGCTCCTTCTCTGCTTTTCCCTTTCCTCTCCTCTCGTGGTCTCCCTAATAACACTTCATGCCTTGCTGCCTGAAATGGGAGGCCCTTCCATCGCAGGAAGCGATGCCTGCCGGTGCTTCTCAGTGATACAGACACGAGGAAGAACAGCTCAGTTTTAACAAGCAGCTGCAGACCAGTTACATCTGACAACAAAGCCAGAGCTTGCCTTTCCCCAAAAAACCCCAATTCAATTTACAGAAATAAAAGGAGAACTCACAAGCAAGCAGTGCACATCAGCACCTAAAGGATGAAGTGGTATATGACTCACAGCCATTTGGAAAGGCTTCTCCAAAACCCTAGGGAGCTCACTAGAACCTATTTAGACACACAGCTCAGACATGCAGTAGATGCAGGGTTTATTTCAGACACCTCAGGAGCGTGGCTTCTATGCCCACTCACTTTAAAGGTCTGAATTCCAAACTCAGTTAACAATGCACCACATTCACTGAAGATGGGGAAAACTGTGGGCATTCGTGCAAGGTCCGTGGCACATGGATATGACCTTCAGTCGCTGGCTGGAAGTGATTTCTAATGCATCAGCTCATTGCTATAATGATGTGCTTTGGAGCCATTAATTAACTCGCTGCTCTCTGAGGAAATTCTCGTTTCCTCCATCATTCATATCTGCTTGGAAGAGCTGCAGACCTGCAAAAGCTACGTGTGAAAGCCTGAGATGTGTGTGGGATGTAGCCGAGCAGACCGTGGGCAGGTGCTATGAAAACTTCCTCATACAGTGAGTGCTTCAGTGCAGCTCCATCACATCCCGCAGCACCAGAATGATGCTGCCACAGCGGCCCTGCCTGTCCCCAGAATCACTGCTGCTGGGACATCCCAAATCTCAGTTCCCTGATCTTTGGCTCTCCAGCCTCACATTCTACCTTAGCAGAAAATGCCAATTAATGGAAGATGAATAAAAATGTAGTGAAAATATTTGCTTGTTTCTCCTTGGCATAAATTGCCATCTCTCTCCTATTTATTCATTATTCAAATGTTTTCACGAGGCTGATTATGGATTTTTACCTTCTTGGACTAGAAGGTAAGACTACTTGTTTGAGAGTAGTTGAATACATGTTCTCCATATTCAGTGCCAGAGCACGAATGAAGAGCCAGTCCACACACACTGCAACCCTCCCCTGGCTGGATGAGGCTTAGCTGCCTTGACTGAAGACTCAGACCCAAAAAGTAAAGATGACATGTGCCTCCTGTGCTGTTCTACAGTATTAACTATTCTGCAGCTCACTTCTGTTTTGTTTCAGCAGCTTCCCTCACTGAATCATCAGAGAGCAAAATTGCTTCCAAATAATAACCAGCTACAGGGAGGGTTGTTTGGCGAGGGAAAGAGCAGAGTTTGACTCTAGATTTACATAAATCTCAACTCACACATTTCAGCTGCCAAGTAAAATGTTCAGACACCTCTTTCTTCAGAGCCAGCACCTTGGGAACACACCTTCTCAGCCTGATCTCTTCTTCCTCTCTTTACAGAAGAAACACCCTCCCTTATGTAACACAGAGATCACTTTTGAAAAGACTTTCAGCTCAGGAAGGCAATTTTTCCAGGTTAGGACAGCAATGAATGGATTTTAGGCCAACTCAGGTCCCAAGCACCCCATCTAATATTGTGGGGCTGCTGCAGGTTAGTACTTCTGAAACCCATAATAGACTGGTCCTGTCAAAGTGTATAACATCTCTGGCTCTGACTAACAGCACTGCACACTCTGGAGCAGCTCTATCCAGCGGAGAGAATGTACATTTGTAAGATTTCCACTGCACTTGTCTCTCTCTTTCGCGCACACAAATGAATCTTAAAGTACAGATTAATATTTAAACAACCAGGGCTACAAATATCTTCCAACCTTCCTGGGCAAGAAAGTTCTTGTATGGAAAAACAGAGTGGGGAAAATGCACAGAGGGGAAGAAAACCTCTTTTCAAGTGGGAATTTACTTTTCATTTCTGCTCCCTTTGATATAACCAGGATTAACTGCATTTCATCCCTTTCTAAAGGACACGTTGGGTCTCCAGCTGTTTTTCCACTATCAATCCCTGGAGAACAAAGCTTAGGAAGTTAAATGAGTTTGGGAATCTCATCTTCGCTTTTAATTAATTTGAAATGAATGCATGCTAATGACAGCACCACAGCAAGATTGCCAAAACTTTCCCCATCTGCATAAGGAAGTGGTGAACACCAAAGAGCTTGGGACATCACTGACAGCTTTAACCCTTGCTTGCTGCAACTACAGCCAAAACCTTTGGGTGGAATGGGTTCTGAAGGGTTCAGTGGTTTTCATCTCCGTGTACACCATGGAGGCATCCTGACTACCCCCACTCCAAGCATAGAAGCCCATTCCTGCTGTCTGTCAGAGTTTTTGCAAGACGGACAGAAATGACTAGCAGTCAGAAATGCATCTTGCTGGGTTCGGACTGTGAGGAGCAAAACTGCTGTTTCCCTGTTCAGAGTCACACTTGCAGCTCCTCCTCTTAGCTTTACATGAATTATAAAACTGCAAATGCACTTCAAGTCTCTCATGTGAAAAAAAAACCAAACAGAAAACAGCCGGGTGAAGTTATTTTCTTACCGTTATTCTTGCTCATGGGTGGCATTACCAGTGGCATCTTAGCAGGAAGGTTATTTGTAGATTTTTAAAGGCAGAAAGTGGGGTCAGGTCAAAACAATGAGCGTTAGGTTGCTCCTAGTGCTGACAAGGTGAGCTATGGCAGGAATGGGTGTTGGGCCAGGGGTGCTGGAAATCTGTGTGTGGAACTGCAGGCTGTTAAATCTGAGAACAGCTAACTCTAACTTTGGCAGAGAGCTCACAGGGGTTGGGGAAGCCATTGTGCAGAGACCACAACCCCAGCTGTCAGGAGTAATAAAAGCTCAGCTCAAACTGTGATACAGACATGGTTGAGGGGAAGGACAAGTTGAAAAGTGGACTGGATTTGCTGATCTTACAAGAAGATTTGTTTATAGTCACTCCTGGTAAATGGAAAATGAAACAGGGAGCCAGACAGGTCTGTACTGGAAATTAAGCCAAATGAGAAGAGAATGTAATGTGAGAGGAAGAATTTGTACCCATCAATTTTTGTTAAAGGTCTTCAGGAGGGACCTTAAGGACATTGTAGAGGGCAAGGAATGAGTTTAAACAGAGCAGCTCCCACTGTCCCATTTCACTGGGAGCCATTCATCCATCACAGCTCTTCTGGTTTCTCTCCTTCTGAGCCTACAGCTTTGCAGGAATTAGGCTCAGGACATCTATCCTACCAGTGTCTCCTTGCTTCCCTGAAGAACTTCTGCCTCCAGTCTCTTCCCCCAGTTTGTCCATCTCCTCAGTGCCAGTGTAAACACAGAATATTCCTTGCAGTCCTACAGAGGAAGGTTGCCAAAATGACAAGGTTCAGCATAGGAACACGTGTTAACAGAGATCAAGATGACCACAGATAGGAAGGAGGAGAACTAGCTCATTAAACAAGCTTTGATGCCCCACCCCTGTGCCTGTTATGTAGTGGAGGAGCCAGACACTTGCAGGTATAGGCACACACAGTTTATAACCATAAACATTTAAAAAGACCATACCCTGAGGAGGCTTTTGTTAAGACCTAAGGCATTAACACCAGCCTGGCTGTGATCTGAATCTGTTTGTGCAGGTAACCATCCCGCACTCTGAGGTTAACATCAGAGTGCCTTTACAGATGAAGAAAGCAATTACCTCATTTAAATTAAACAAAGATTCCTAAAGCTGCTGTTGTGCAATGCTTTCCCTTCTGTAACTGAGCACCAGCATATTTACATGGGGGCTTTTGTGGTTGGGCGTAAGTCACTTGCAAGATATTTTTACTGCTTGCAGGAAATCTATGAAAAAGGATGAGGCAGAATGTCTTGGAATGCAAAGTACCGAGCTGGATTTTAACCACTACACAACAGCAAATGGGTTATGCTTGGCTCTTTTACTATTCAGCTGGTAGCAATAAAACAGTGCTTGGCTTACTCCTTTACAGAGCCAAGTTCTTTATCTCGAAAGAACAATAGTGAAAAAGGGCCTGTAGAGGAAGGAGGCAGTCTTCTGAAAAGTCCCCTTAAGACTTCTTCGGAGCTGAACGCAGAAGGCTTAACTCCTACGCCTCCAGCCCCCCCAGCACAGCTCTCCTGCTTCCTCAGTGCACCCAGGGTGGGAAAAGCTACAGCTCAGCCTTGTCTCTGCTGAGGGAGATAAGCAGGAGCACACTACTCACAGCTCCCCGTCTTAGGGGACAGGGAGACCACTTCAGCTGCCTCTCAAGGCGGTGTTCACCCATAAAGTGCAGAGGAAAAGCCCTTCCAGGTGATCAGGGTGTGCAGCTTCGCCTCTGCGCTCCGGGAGCTCTCACTGACGCCTGCGCAAGCACCCGGCTGCGTCACTGGCAGCACAGGTACCTGGAAGGATGATGTTCACCCAGAGGCTCCTAATCGTAGCATCCACTTAAGGCAGAGAAGAGACAGGCCTCAACAGCCATGAATAGAAAAGGCTCCTTAAGTAAGACTGATGGTCACAGACAGATCCTCTGGTGCTCTGCTCCGCCAGCTCCCAGATCCGTATCAGCACCACATACATTATACGGTCGTCTCACTTCTTGGCCAGGGACACAGCCATGGTTCAGTGTTTTAATTAGCCCACTCCAGGCTGTCTTGGTCATAAAGGCTCGCAGAGAGAAAGATAAACATTATGCAGAAATCATGTTAATTTATAAAATATTCAATTAAAGAAAACAAACAGCATAAACTAAGATCGTCAGAGCGAGATGACAGGGAAACCATCCTGCTGGGAGTCAGCTGCCTCTGGCCTTGGGCAGGAAAATATGTTGCTCCTTTGCTCTTCTTGCACCAGAAGGGGCCAGGGAGAACAGGACCACCTGGGAGGTGAAGTTACAGGATATGTCCTGCAGCAAGTGAATTTGACAGCTCAGCCCAGGGCCCCTTCACCCCTTCAGGGATCAAAACACTTGCCTTCCTCTCATATGTTCTTCAAAGCAAGGAGAGGCACAGTCCATCCCAGGTTCATTAATGTGCAGCAAAATTCTGTTTCTCTAAAGCCAAGTCCCACCATTTGCAGTTCAGGTATCTGTAAGCTGCTGAAGAGTAAAGCTGACTTTCAAGGGCTTCTCTTGCACTCACACCGAACTGTGACCCTTGAACCCTGCTGAGGAAGGACTATTTTCTAAGAGGATGTGTGAAATGAGAGTGAGGAGGCTGGGAATGAGAGCAGCAGCATGTTCTGCCCCCAGGGTTGGGCACACAGCTGCGGGAACAGCAACTACATTCAGGGCTGGATCTCATAAAGGAAATGAGGAGTGGAGAAAATCACTGCATTTAGGGATGGAAAGGTCCATTTGCTGTCTCTCCTAGCCCAACAGTGACAGATCCCTCCCCTGTGCTTTGTACTCTGTGTAATGACCCAAGCAACCAGGGCTTCTAGTTACTCTCTCAGGAGCAACTCTACAGCTTCAGGAATCTCCATGACAGAAAAGAGGCACAGCCCGGGTTTACCTCAGTTAACAAAATGGAGTGGAAAGTAGGTTTGAAGCTAAATATTGCCTTTAGCCAGTGCTGCACGTCTGAAGTACTTGGGCCAGGTTTGTAGCAGACCTCCCACCATTAGTGCTCCAGCCAAGTCCTTCTTGCCAGGTTGTATCCCAGCTGAGAGCTCAGCAGCCATGCCATGGGGACTGACAAAACAATGAGCAGAGACCTGCCTGTGCCCCTGCCCCTTGGCATTGCTCCTGCGCCTTTTCCCAGCCTTCTTCCTGCAGGGCCATTGTTGCTTTCAGAGAGAGGAAGGAGGCAGTGACCCTGTGAGTGTTACCAACCACTAAGTCTCTCTCTGGGGAGTGGAGAGATTGGGCTGCTCTGGCCTCAGTAAGCTGCACGTTGTGTCTCTATCTGAGATTCTCATTATCTCCAATGGAAGCTCTGATTTGTTTCTCAGTTCTCATTTCTCTTTGTACACAGTTGCCTCTCCTCTTCAAGGCTGCTTTTCCTGGGAGCTCTAGCCTCAAAGGTTCCTTTTTCTTCATGTGTGAATTACAGATGTCACAAACACCTCCGACATGGTGCATGATTCCTCATTCAAATGCAGACTAGCTGAGGGGGAAAACAACTCTTTAGATCTATAGCATCCCCTGGGGATATCAGCATAGGACACATGCGTGCCAGTGATAAGCCAAACTAGACACTGGATGTCACCAGCACTCCACTGGAAACACAGAGGAGGGAGCAGGTATCTGGCAGTAAAAACCTCCACTCTTAAAGCAAGCACTCTGGTTAGCTAAAGGAGAGGTTGGCTGGGCATGAATTAATGAGGATCATCTAACGTGCTCTAGAACCTGAACAAATCGAGCAAAAGACATCCAGGCGAGGAGGTGAAAGAAAGGATGGAAGGAAAGTGCTATCCTAGCTTGGAAGGAAAAGCAAGACCAAGGATGATGTAGGCCTCCCAGATAGCCACCAGCCCACAAACCTTAACAACTGCCATGGAAAGCAGGTGGTGGGATGGAGAAAGCTGCTCCTTCCCTGGCAAGTCCTGAATACCACCATGCCCTAAGGGCTCCCCAGAAGGGCCCTGCATGTCAGTACAAATGAGAAATACCTGCCACCTAAATGGACATCTCCCAGTGAAGAATGACTTCCAATGCACATGAGCACCTGGAATTCCGTGCTCACAGATAACTTTCACTTCCTTTCACCTGACCAAACACTCTTCTGCCCCAAGGCCCTGTGAGAGTGTAAGAGAAGAGCAACCTTGACAAGATCTCAACCTGGCTGCTGTTCAAACCCCAGCGTGGGAGAAGAGGAGGAGAAGACTTTGGGCAAAGCCCCAACTCTCTCTCAACCAGACCTTTGCTCTGAGGGACACAGAGAGGAAAAAAAAGGTGCTTGAGGAGGAGAGGGGTTGCTAAACACGTAGCCTTTGTATACCAGACCAGCTGTTCAATCCACAACAACACATTCAAACTATGCCTGATGCTTTCTGGAAGTGTCCCCACCTCACAAACACGTTGCACAGCTGATCTGGTTGCTTCCTGCAGAAATGACTGGGATTACAGCGTGTGCAGCACCTTGAGTAGACATGACCCACGCTGGGCTGCCAGACATGTGGAGCTCCTGGACAGATACAAACCATGGATCTCCCTGTTAGTCTGTAGGCAGATTCCTCTGAGAGAGCTTAATGTCCCAAAATGCGGTGTGAAAACAGGGATTCACACCTTTCTGTGTACACTGACAACATTTCCCTCCGGGTAGAAACAGCACAACTGGATGGAAAGAAGCAGCTCAACTGCCTGTCATAGGACTCAGCCCTGCCAACAACTCCAGAGTGGAGTCCCTCAAGAGTGGGCTGTGTTTTGGCAGAACAAGGTGGGATTTTGATCCACACCTCCCTCTCAGCTCTGCAGCAAGGATTTGGGTGGAGGCTATGAAACACAATGCAAAACTTGGGACGGTGATGGCTTCATTCCAGTTTGGGAAGTGAAGGCTCCCACCACACTTTTCCTAACATTAAGGGCTCCTACCTGGCTGCATAATTATATTTCTGTGCCCGAGCTGCTGTGTTTATTCCTTACTTTAAATCTTCTCTGTTTAATACCTGGCTTTGCTGGAGCACTGAGGGAGACAGGCACTTGAACCGACTGTCACCCTGCTTTCTCTCTCCATAAACGAAAGCATGGGAGTGCTTCACTGACCTTCTAAATACAGAGGCTTCAAATTAAATTATAACATTGCTGATAATCAGCAGACCAGGGATTAAACTGATTGGGGCCCTGCCAGACCAGATTCAGCTTTCATTAAGTTCTGCTCACAAATCAGACTTACCCGTACCCTCGCTCTTGAAGTTATAATGGGCACAAATGCTCAGAGGGAGAGCAAAAACCAAAGTACTTTACTGTTTAGAATTCTAATCCTTTCAAGGTCTGGAAATACCTGGGGTCCAGCTACCATGTCGCCTATCCACATCTGCTGTCAGAAGTAAAAACCTGAAAGCAAGTCATTTACATGAGGGCTTAAGAAGGATGCAGAGAAACGACAAGAGCAGGGATGTAATCACTAGCACAAGGAAAGTCTGAAAGGAGCTTGTCGATCCCTATGAAATAGAGCAAGCGGCTTATATAATTTTTTTTTCCTTGTGTGTGTAAATTTCCTAAACAGCTGACCTAAATGAGTTCTTACCACGATCAGATAGCCTGGGACAACAGAGTAATCCTTCTAATAGGATTACAGGCTGTGCTAAAGGAGACTTCAGTCTTCTCTGCTCTGCACTGTAATATGTACACACACACACATGTACAGATGGACCTGGTATCTGTAAACCCAGTGTTTTCCCCTTCATTACCCAGCCCTTCTCACCCCACTGCTTGTTTTCTCCACAATTGCTGTGGTCACCCATATTGGATTGAGAAAGGAGGAGGGAATAAGTCAAAGAGCTGAAATCACGACAGTGGACAGATGGACATGTGAGGAAATTGGCAACCAAAAAGTCTAGTTTCACTAGAATTCCAGGGGTATTGCCTGATGCCAGTCAGCCTTTCCAGTGCTGTTCAGCAAGGCAGCATAAAAATCCCTGCCATTAAGATTTAAAGACAACACAAAAGCTGGTGAAGAAGCACAGAGCAATTCAGCAGGAGGTTCCAGGGAGCTTTGCAGACCTCCTGGTATGCTGGATCTGCCCAAACCAAACACCTTAATGGATGTAAACACAGAGTTATGTGCAAACAAAGCAGGAAGATCTACGTCCCAGCTGTGGGTGGAAAGCTGCAGGGAAGTGTGAGGGAGTCTCTGTGCCATGAGAACAAGAAAAGAAAGCAGAGCACACATACAAAAAGGAGTTATTTCCCAATAAAGAAGTAACTGACTGTGAGCTCCCAGAGACAGCTGTAGTCAGTAGTGTCTAGTACAGCCTTTAGTGGCATGCAAAGGGATGGAGAATGTGCCTTGTAACTTCAGACTGCCCGAGTGAAACCAATGCTGGTGTGCTGATAACAGCCCTCACAAATACATTTTTCAAAGGTTGCTAAGAAGCACTTAGAGATGGTGCTGGAGAGAATTACAAAAACCACCAGATACAGTGGAGAAAATGCCTTGCTGCAAGGGACTAAGAGGAGCTCAATTCGCTTTATCAAAAAGATAGTTATGGGGGATAACAACTTCCAGCAGGAAAGATCTCAAATGTTAGAGAGGTATCTTCTCACACATGGATAGTGAGAGCCAATGGCAGCTGAAAGATGAAGGCAGATGAACCCAAATGGGAAATCAAGCATACATTTGCAATAATGAGGAATAGGAAGGAATGATACGTTTTCTCTCTCTCTCTCTCTCTCTCTCTCCCCCCCGCTTTTTTCTTTTATTTAATGCCTTTAAATTAAAACTTGGAAGACGCTTGGAATTATCCCTGGGAGGCATCTTTCAGCCAAACACATTCCTGCAACCAGTGCAGGAGAAAGGAGATAAAAGGCCCTGCCCAGCAGAACTTCAGAGAGCAGCCTCGATCAGGCGGAGGTCTGTGAACCCGTCTCTGCTGCAGGATGACTCCATCCCCTCTGCCTTCCCTGGGGGTACTGGGAACAGCTGATCCACCAGGCAAAAACATCCCAACTAAACACCCTGCTGGAACAAATCTCTCCTCTTGTGCTCATGCACGGACAGACACAGAGCAGCCCAGCCCGTTTGAAAGGTCCATCTCTTTTGGACACAGACAGAGAATGTGCTCCTCTACGCACATCAGCTCCCATGGCTGTGGCTTGCAGCAGGAGCCCCAAGCCTGCTCCCAGTCCTGAAGGAGCACAGAGGTGACATCACTTCACAGTGCTGAAGGCACACCTGAAGACCTGGGTCAGTGCAGTGCTCCTGGTTTGGGCTCTCCCTGGCAGGACACGTGTCAGTCTTCCAAGAACTTGTGCTCATCAGCCGTGTCATCTGCACAGAACCCTCTGCCAGCTCCCAGGTACCACCACCTCACCCAGGGATGGTGCCTTGGGCTCCTCCACCTGTTACCAACCTGCCAGAACTGCTTTTTCAGAGAGGCTGATTTTTATTTTAGTTACTTATTTTTAAAGAGAAAATTGGTGAAAAGCACAAAAACAGATACTGCATCTCTTTCAGCATCCTGGGCTTCACTTGCCAGGAACCAAAATGAGATCTCACAGCAAGGCAAAGGGCTGGCAGATGAGAAGTTAATCCCTAAACCATCGGGAAAGAGGTTTGAAAGATTTAGGAGTGACTTGTTGCTTGACCTGGAAAGAAGCTGCTGGAGCCCTGGGTCAGCAGCTCTCCTGGGCCTGTGATTGAGTAAGTGACATAATACAGATGACTGTGACTGAAAATTAATTGATGTTACATCCCTTATAAATCTGGACTACCTGGCCAGAGCATAATGCTCTCGGAGTGACTGAGAGCTGCTGAAATATTTATAAGAATGAGATATTACTTTGGCTTAGCTGGAGCAGAGGATTAACTTCATCACTCCCTCCTTTCTCCTCCCTTCTCCTAAAAATATGAAAGCTGCTTCAAAAGAAGGAAGCAAAACTTTTCCGTATCCACTCTAACAAAATGTTATTTTGAAATTAGAATGAATTTCACTTTTTGGGAGTATGTAATCCCTGTGGGACCTACATATATATCTATATATCCCATACAGCCTCATCAGTGCTGCACTATATAACCAAACCACAGGCTGATACCCCTCCTCTCCCTCACAGAACTGTACACCTGCCCTCCCCCGGCAGCAGGACCATCCTAATGGAATTCCTTTTGAAGGGGAAGGCTGCAGAAAGTCCTGGGATCCCTTTTCAGGTGCTGCAATAAGCCATTAAACACACTCATGGGGTTGAGGTTGCTCTAAATACTATCACATACACGACAGTGGAATCTTGTCCCTGAAGCTGAGCCATGCTTTGGGAAGTGGAGATGGAGCAAGAGGAGATTCATCACTGCCAAAGAGAAGAAAGCGCTGCTGGAGCCCTGTGCTTTCCTCAGCCCATCTGCTGGGTGAACCAAGGGTCTAAAAGATAAGAAGATCACAGGAATCCCTCTGGGGCTCCAGGGAAGCTCTGTACTTTCTTGTACAGAGCTTCATGCTGGAAGGATGGCAGGGGAGAGGCCAGGGGAGCTGCAGTGGTAACCAACCCAAGGTGGAGGAAATGAGAGGGAGAGAGGAAATGAGGAGAAGAAAACAGGTGAGGTGGTGAACGAAGAAAACCCAGGTGGGAGCAGGAGACTTAACCCACCTTAACCCATGTCTCCCTGAGCTGATCCCCACTTCATGTGCCTCTGCATGACAGACCTAAAGTCTCCATCCCCCCCTGTGCATCCCCATGCTGAGCAGCACCCACTCGCTCACACGAGCCACGCTTCCCTCTGGTTTCAGCACTAGTTATGAAAATATCTGTACGTGTTCTTATTTGTAAGATGTTTTATTATTATATTCATGTTGAAAAAGGAGTTTTAGCAGCTGTTTTCCTGTTACCCTGCTCTGCCCAGCATTGTGCATGCGGGGAGCATCCTGCAGCCTGGCCAAAAGCCACCAGCTCCCTCCTCATGGACAGCTTTGAACCCTGACAAGACAGGACCTCTCACCTCGGAGTTGGTCACTTCTCAAGAGCTGCTTTTCACCTCATTTCTCTATGCAGACACACAGAACTGCAGCCAATATCTTTACCAGTTGCCCAATATTTATCATTGGGAAATAGGGGATATTTTTGCTCGTGGATCAGGGACTATGCAACAAGAAGAATTGCCCAGGGTCTCAAACACATCTGGGTCCCCACCCTGGGCTGCTTGAGGTGCCAGTGTCTGTCACCTACATGGTGGTAACAGCTGTGATGAGTGCACTCAGAAGTAATTAACACCCTACTTTTAGCTCTGACTTATGTCACCAGGTGAGATTACCCTCATGAACCACAGCTCTGAGCTAAATAAAGGTTTACCCTATGCTCATTAACAGGCCTAAGGTTTGGACATGATCCAACCACCTCCTTATCAATGGCAATGGCTAAACTCAGTACAAGGAAAGGCACAATCTCATTTCTTTGCTGGCTCGTTTGGGTAACTGGGGAAGAAGTCTGGTACCCTCTCAACTACACAATATAAATTTATCCCAAACTCACACCTGCCCCTCTTCCTCATTCCCCAGCTTTTTCCACCCCCATCATTTCCAGTGAGCAGCACTTGCTGTGCAACGAAGAGCCAGGACAGACCTGCTCCTTTTCCAGCCCTAATAAGCCCCAGGATCCTTCCTGGTGGCTCCCATCAGCAACAGGTCGATCACAGGAAGGGTTATTGTCAAAATATCCCTTTCTCCATTGTCTGGGGCTCTTCCACAGCTCGGGGCCACACAAAAGCTGCTGGCTGGGAGGATGACAGTGCCAGGTGAAAAGCTCTCCCGTTCCGCTGTGTGACGGGCTCCACGTCCAGCAGGATCAGCACTTCAATAGCAACGCAGGGAATTTTTAAGGACATTTGTTTATCGCGGCCATGTGCCACCATTTGATTTCCTGAAAAGCCCAGGAGGGCACCTAAACACAATATCTCCCAGAGAGTGACAGTCAGGGCAGTCGTTGCTTGGAATTAAACAGACACCTTCAATACAGATGGAAAGGACTACAAAAGAAGCATTAAAAGAGCAGTTACATCCCTCTCCTACCCGTGGTGCCTGTTTTGACTTCTCAGGCTGTCATTAGGGACTGCCATGGGGGACTGTGTCACAAATGAACAGCACAGACAGACACAGCAGAGAGCAGCTCCCGCTGCCCCCACGCTGGCAGCAAGGAAAGCCTCCCCAGCAGCACAGGGCAATGGGGCACCACTGCTGGTACACCTGCATCAGCCAGAGACCGCCCTTCTTCCCTGGGGGTGATGGCAAAACATGGAGAAGGCGGTTTCCCAGGGCAAGAGAGGATAGGAACTACTGTAAGATGGCTTTAGGATTTCTCTCACAATTCCGTAAATGCACCAGTTCCCTGTTGCTCGTGTTGGGAAAGACATCATGATGGTTTCAGCTTCTGACCACAGCTTATAAAGCCAAAATTTTAAGTCCACCCTAATTCTCCAGAGAGCTGTCCACCCACCCCACCCCAATTAGTCAGTATGATTTTCCAGGAGAAACCAAAGACAGGAAAATTATTTTATACCAAGTTAGAGTTTTCCTCCTCCTCTTCTACTGCTTGGATGGAGAGGCAAACCCCAGAAAATTCTGAACTGTCCAAATGAAAAACATATTCCTCCTATGAACACTCTGGGATGGTTTAAAGCAATGAAAAAATCTTCTTCTCCGAAACCTGCAGACTGTCAAAACTCCTTGCAGAGTCATTTTGACAAGCTCAAACCATAAACCCTGTAAGGTTTGCTGCCCATTAATATTCTTGGATGATTCCTTTCTCTATTTGATTGTCACCAAATGCAAACATCAGTTCTTCCAGACATTATCATGTCTTGTAATGAACAAAAAAAAAAAAAAAAAAAAAAAAAAAAGGAAGTTCGAAAAATAATCTGAATATCCAAAACCTTGCAAACGCACACTCAACCTGCCTATAACTAGACTGTCTGTGTTCATCAGCCTTCCTGACAGCTCTGCACAGGTAAACAAGATGTATTTTCACTGCTTTGCACAAGCAGTTTTGCACACAGTGAAACATTAGCATTACATACCTAAGCTGGCCCAACCAAAATGGACAGGGAGCCAAAGTCCCTGCAGCAGAGTCACAGGGATCCCCCAGAGGGATCTTCACATCCAGGCTGTCTGCCTAAGGAAACATCCAGCGAGTCCTACCAGCTAATCTGATCCCATGAGTGCTCCTGGAAGGGCCCCACGTTGTGCACAGCCCTGTTACATCACCTGGGAATATTTATGGAGAAGAACAGCGCTTTTTCCATGTGCCATGAGTCACTGTGAAGATCTCTGCTTTGCACTCCCAGGTATTTTCAGGCAGTGTGGATGGCTGCAGATGGACCAGGAGCCACTGGGCTGTGCTCCCCCAGGAGGTGTGGCAGGCAGCCTTAGACAGCAGCATAGATCAGCAAGGCTCTGCACTCCTGTGACACTACATCAATAAACACGCAGCTGAGACAAGGGAGTGTGGGCACATAAATATATATAATTAGATTCCCATTGGTTTGAGATTTTCCCCACACAGTCTGCCTCTGGGCTGCACCTCCCCAGCTCAGTTGGAGCAACAGATATATACCCTGTCAGGGCTTTGATATATTAAAAACAGGAGGTGTCTGAGTCCACTCTAATCCTCTTCACATGGCTCATTTTTAACCAGGCTTTCTCACAGAAGCCATCCCAAGGACACCTCCTCCAGCTGAGTAGGGGGACTGGCATGTCTGCAATGCACCAACGATGAAAAACTGAGGGAACTGTGCAGAAAAAGGCCTTTTTCTCTCTCTCCTCTCCCAAACACCACCCATGACTGACTGCTGCCACTGCAGCTCCAATCCCTTTGTGCAAACACTAGACCCTGATCTGGCTGGGGAGAGACACTGCCTGGATGCTGCAGGAACAGATGGAAATTTCACCTGGAAGAGCAGTGCATAAATAAAACTGATAAAAAGTTTTAGGACTTGTGGAACGTGCATAATGTGCTTTATCAGAGATATCAGCTCCCATGCTTAAACACTGCCAGTGGCTGCCAGCGAAAGAAAAATAAAAGGTCTCTTATAAAATTATTATCCTGTCACTTAAGTCAACAGCAGTGATACCACGATAGAAGCCAGCAGTTATGTCACATTGTTTTATCACTGTAATTACATCAAGAACACAGTAACTGTCTGTGAGAGATAAGATGATGGAAACAGCTCTGCTGAAGCTTCCTGTTCACAGCGCTGGGATTTGCAGGCTGGTTTGGGGTTTGGACATTACATTCAATTACTGTCCTTGAGTGCTGAAGAGCCATGTCAGTGAAGAAATACAACCAGAGGGCTCCCCTGGCTCCTCCTGCTGCAGGTGGGGTTGCAGGAGTTATCAGGGTCAGTCCTGAGGAACACAGAGGACCACATTAATGGAAATTGTCCTCTGGAGGATCCCTGGGCTTCACAGGCTGTTCAGGCTCCTAAAAAGGTACAGCAGGGTGACATGAACACTCCTACAAAGTGATGCAGGAGAGGATGTAGCCACATTTGCAGAGCAGGAATCGATCGACTTTTCCCCAGGCAGAAGGGATATATACACAGGAAAAAAACATGTTGTAGGCTAAGGAAGGACTTGGCATGAGAAAGGTAAGCAATTCTGTGCAGCTTGTAGAGCTGCTGGAAAAGGTGCTGAAAACACTTCTGCTGACCCCAAAATGACCTGCAGTCCTTGATCTCACACTCATGCAAGGTGGCATAATCCCTATGGACCCCACTGAATTCCCAAACAACTGACACCCTCCAAATGCTTCCTTCAAGCTAGTAAATTCCCAATGCACCATGAAGTTGTCACTATTTGCTGCTTTTTCCAACCCACTTTCCCCTTTGCTCAGGAATAGAGTGCAATGAGGTTCCTTCAGAAACCCAGCAAACTCCTTGCTCCTGTATCATGCTGAAAACTCATCTGTTCCTGTCCTCTTTCCCATGGATTCTGTGTTTATTGTAAGTTGTTCTGCACCACTGCATACAGCATGCAGTACAATGGAGCCTGGGAAGCTGCAGTTGTGGCAGCTTGTGGTTGTCAGGCGAGACTGTGAAAACAAATAGTAAAAATGAGTTTCAGAGAGTAAGTAGTCGTTTGGGGTTTTTTACATGGAAAAGACAGGCTAAGTCACAGACATTTGTAAAAGGAGAGAAGGTGCCAGACTGGCCCCAGATGTGTTTTCCTACCATCCCAGCCTCCCTCTTACTCCGAAATGCATGGAATTGTGTAGTTATTAGACCTTCCCACACTTGGACAAATAGGATTCAGGCAAGGAGTACATACAAAACACGTTCTGCATTCACTGCAAGTGTGCTTTGATTTCCTCTGCTCATAGCAGGGAATGACCCTCACAATGGCATTGCCCCCATTATCCCACAGCCACTGCTTTCCAGGGCTGGGTGGAGCATGACAACACCTCAGTCACCGACAGGACAAGCGCTTTTCAGCATTTCATTACTGTTATTGCAGGCTGCAGAGAAATCCCAAGGGAACCTCGGTGCTGTAAGATGGATGGAGGGACAATCTTCTCCACCAGACAATGCAGAGGAAGATGATGCTGGGGAAAACAAAACTGTTTGCTGTTTACTACCCTTTCCACAAAAGTTTGAAATAAAATATCCTCTTGTCTGAAGTCAAGAGCAGCAGTGCCATTAAGGATGATCCGTCATGCCACAGAACCTTATCACGGTAATTACATCAGGAACAAGTTTACCGCTTGAAAAAGAAGAAAGATTACAAGAAGCAATCCACCAAAACAACTGCAGTGTCACAGCTGAGAGATACGCAGAGAAGAGAAATGCATTACATGGCAGCAGCTGAGAATGGATTCCAGGTGGGAAGGGCTGCTGTGGTTCGTAGATTGTGTTCAGAGCACTGGAGAGAATGACTGCCTACAGCCGTGTGATCAATGGTCCTGCAGGCACAGGATTTTCATTTGCATGTGCACTTTTGCTAATCATGCAAATGGGTTTCCAGAGGGCCTTCAGAGAAACGTAGAATCACCCATGGCTTTTTCAAGATTTCCGAAGAAATTAGCCTAATCAAAGTCCCTGACAGCTACTCAGGCTGGAGCTGGCTTGGATCAAGAGAAGACGGTGCTTGCATGTCCCTTGACATCTCACATTAACTGCACAGCCGTCAGCCTGAACGTTTGACCTCTCAGCAGCTCAGGGAAAGGACCTCTCTTGTTTTAAACCCTTGTGGAAACACACAGGGGATGCTAAACTGGGATCTTGTGTGGAGCCTGTTCCCAGTATGGCAGGAGCAGACACCAGTGAGACAACGTCCCTTCTTTCCCACAGAGCAAGGGTCATGTGTCTCAAACAAAAATACCTTAATTTTTTTTTCTTCTTTCTTTTTGACTCATCAAAATTCTTGAGGGGGAGCATCACATAACCCTTTTTACATTACCATTACAGTGCTAAGCTCCCAGCAGCAATATCATTTAAGGCTATTTCCTCTGCCCTGGAATCACTCTGGTGTCTTGCCCATCACAGAAACCTGCCCTGCTCACCTCGTGTGAGCTGCCAGGCATGTGCTGAAAGAGGCTTTATGTAGGAGAGGGATTTGGAGTGAATGGCTAAGAGGGAAAACACCAAGAACAACTGAGCAAGAGCAGGATGAGAGAGCAAGAATGGCTGCCCTCACAAGGAGATAGCCATTCATACAGGTCATGGGTGTGACAGCCACTTGCAGGGCATGTGCCCTCACCTTCCTGGCACAGGCTTGGACAGAATTATCATATAGCCTGCAACAAATTATCAGCCCAGTAATAAAGATTAGCCTCTCTTGTTTATGCCAAGCCCTGATCTTACTCTCTAAGCAACCCTAAACAACACACACACATCAGTCAGCAGACTCCAGCCTCACCTGCTGACTGCTGTGATCCTGGATCCTTTCCAGACCAGCTCCAGGCCACAGCACAATGCACAGAAAACACCCATTGCTGGGGAAATTCTGCTATTATTGTGACAGATGGGCTCACTTATAGCCCTCCAGCTTGATATTTCCATGGTATCTCTAAACACTGGTCAACCAAGGATTCCCAGCCCTTCCATACTGAGTGCCCAGGAACGCTCCCTGCTGTGAGATACATCCTAATCAGAGCTACAAAGGCTCATCCCCTCTGATCTTCAAAGCACTTCATCTCAGTGCCTAGGCAGAGCTCAGGGTGTGCAGATGCAAGCATTCACTTCTGCAAAAGTTGCATCTGGAGGAAGGCACAGAAACGTGGAGCTCCTGTGTGGGTAGAAATGTCGCTGAACTGAAAGCTGAGCCGGGGCCTGGTTTGCCCAGGAAAAAAGCCCAACAACCATTTCATCTTTGCACTGGGAAGCCTTTGTTGATGCTATTGCAAGTAACACTTTGATAGTTATGAGAAAGCCCTTCAAAGGTGTTCTAATTGGTGGTAATAACTTTTAGATGCCCAAAGAAGTTGGTAGAAAAAACAGACAGGTTAGGAGTGGAGTCAGGACAGGCGGGAGGGAAGTTTTAGGGACAAATTGCAGAGGACAAACGTTTTGCTTTTGCTGTTGCACAACCTTCTGTTTAAAAATCATCAACAGAGCAGGAAAAGAGCATTTTGCAGAGGGCAGGGGGTGTAGAAAGTCAGCTCCCCAGCAGGATGGCTGCAGCATTCATTTATTAAATACATGGTAGACTGAGGTAGGATTTATAGTGCCTGGTGTAAAGTAAGCTGAGAGTGTAAAAAACCAGCCAGCTTTCAAAGTCACTTAAGAAAAGATGTCCATGATAACAATAAAATGAGGAGGAGAGACCAGTTCTCTAATAATCAAGCTTCAGTTATGATACCCTGCCCCAAAATGTCTTGAGATAACTGTGGGCAGTTCCCCCACCTCTACTAGCAGACCTCTGCTATAAATGTGGCTGGGTTCAGGTTAGAGCTGGAGCTTTTCCAAAATCCTAATGTGCCCCGAGGGACAGATCATGGGCTTTATCTCCATGCCTGTATTTCACAGACAAATGCTCAGCAGTGTTTCTGAGGTCCCATCACCTCCAGCACAGGGCTGTTGGAGCTTTGGGCAGGTACTGCTTGCTGGGGCAGAGGGGAGAGCAAATTTTCTACAGAATTTCTTTTGAGTGGCAAGGGGACAACATTCCCAGTCACCACATGTGCTTGTAAAGCCATCACTGTCTTCACCCAAGCATCCAGATGGGTGAACACTAAAGAAGCTGATAAACACCTGCCACAAGGATGGTTTCTTCTTCAAAAACTCAGATCTCTCTAACACAGCAGAGCCTCCACTGCAGAATAAGTTACAGCAACTCCAGGACAGCAGGATCCCTGCTCTGCCTGCATCTGTCTGTGAGGAACAGATTCAAAGCCTATGAAGTCTTTCTTGTCTTCAGTGCTTTATATCTCAAGCACTTAGCCCTGTAGTCCACTGAGCTTGTGAAAACAATGTCACGCCCCTCATAACATCGCTCGGACTAACCAGCACTGTCCTGACAGCCTCTGGTCAGGGCCCAGACAAGCTGACAACATGCTTCCCATGCACATCCTTTGACAAAAACAGAAGCTCTCAGTACCCAGGACTTTCAAGCTGATACTTTCACTCTAGCTTTAATCTCCAAAATCAATTAAAAGCAGAGCAAATAAACCCAAGAGATCATCTCCCCCCTGCCCTGTTTCTTTCAGCTTCACAGGCAGGAGAAGAAATTATCCTTCATAATATCACATTGAAAGCACGTAGCACAGATGGCTGTCACTCAGTCATTAAGTGCAGTTTTGCAATTCCACCTATCACTCTGTGAACTGGGATGATTTGTGCATACTCGATGCATGAGTAACACACAGGAGCATCCTGCATCCCTCATGAAAAGTCATTATAGATAAAACAGCCAGATCCCTGATAAGGCTTCAAAGGGGCTGGGAGTGTATTGCCTTCAAAAACATTGCCAGTCCCTCCTGAGATAAGTCCCTCTTGAACCTGACTTGGACTCAGGCTCAGCCAAGCTTGCTTTTACACTCCAGAGCTCTGCTTCTCGCTGCTCTGGCTAAACACATCATCTTGTCTGCAAAGCAAGGATGTCTGAACAGGGAAGAGGTGGAACTCTTACAATAAAATGCCTCTTGGGTCACATTTTGTGACCGCAGGATACAAAGGCACAGGTTGTCAGACCGGGTGGGTTTCCACCTGACCCTGAGCTGAGTCGTTTTACCTCAAGTCTTCACCTTCCGGTGCTGCCAGGCATCACCTCCCGGGTGGTTTGCATGCAGTGCTGCAGGACAGCAGTGTTGAGTCATCCCATTCACTGCACCTTACGCTGTGACCAGTCTGCTGAATTTTTCATTTGTGTGGATGCCTGTCCAATGGGTCTGTGAGTCACCACTCTCAGAGAGCTGCCAGCCCCAACCACGAGGAACATCTCATCCGAAAAGATGGGGCCTATTTCTTGCTACAAGAGAATGATCAACTAAGCCCCATTGCATATCAAGTGCTGCAGGAGGGAGGAGTATAACACAAGAAGTTTGATAGCAAAGCTTCTGTTTTGTTGGCATGTTTTATAAGAAAGCATAATAATTCAATAATATTTTAGATATCAGATATTTTATGAAAGGAGCCACAGTAAAAAAACTCCTGTTTTCCTTAACACATCCATAACACATTTCTGAACATTCCCTTAAACCAGAGCTGCAGAGGCACCAGCCTGTTAATTATATTAAGATAAAGGGGAAATTTGGCAATTAAGCTCCCAGTTTTTGCATATGTCCCTGGCAGGCTTCTGATAACACTGCCTGCGGCCTGAAGGCAGCATTCCCCCACACAAGGTTTCCTGGAGACCTGCTGCTATGACTAAGCCTTCCATCACTGCCGTGTAATCACGAGCTCACACCAGGAGGTAAAGCTGCTCAGACTGTGGCAGCCATTGTGGCTTGAACTTTTCTCACAGAGCATCTTAGGATGAGTTTCTCTACTGCCGAAAGCTCAGCAAAGCAGATTTTAATGACTCTGCCAGCAGGAGCTGGTGGAATTTTTTTGCCCCTTCATCTAAGGGAGGTGATTCTCAAGGACCTGAATTCATGTGTTGGCTCTGCTGGTTACCAAGGCTTGATCACTGGAACGGGAGAGGAGATGGAAAAGAGCAAAGCCGGTAATTTCATTCTGCTCACATGCACACCACCCTTCCTGAGCACACATGAACACACAGTCAAGTGTCCAGCACATGCTGATTCCACTTCTGCCAGCCCATCCTTATCCAAGTCTAATTCTGAGACCATAAAAGTGACCTGAGTACAGCATTTAAGTACTGCTGTAGTGCTGCCAGCAAAGACCAGCCAAACACAGAGAGCAGTACAGGAGAAGAAAGATCCCCAGTAGGGATGAGACACAGCACAACCCCACCCCATTTCTAGTCCCTACCATGTGCTTCCCAAAAAAAGAAAGCAAACTCTGAACTGAGGCAACAGGGCTTCAGAGAAATCTGAGCCAAAGCCATGGTTAAACCTCCCCACATCCCAATAACACTAAAGACTTGTTGACTGTGTAATTCCACATAAGGTTTCACAGTAAAAGCAGCAGCAGCACGGGTTGTTTCACCAGCCCGGCAAAGCAAAATGCTGTTTCTCGGTTTGTTACCTCCACCCAAGTGCCAACCCTCACCAAGAGCTCAGGAACAGGGGAAATGTTCCTTTCATGATTACTGCAGAGTATTCCCCAAACACATTGCCTTTCCTCAAACATTATTTAAGAATTTAGTTAGTTGCATCCCCTGTCTGTGTGCGGAGGATTGGCTTTTCCTCTGCTTAGATGAATTAAATGGCTTTTGCTCTTCCTCCTGCCCTCCAGCTCCTCACAAGCAAACAACCACTTTTGCGAAGAGCCCATATTTTCTGTTAGTTTCACCTGAATAAATTCTGAAGCTTGAAGCTTCTCCTGCTTCCATGAAATCTGACCTGAGAGACAAGTGGCAAGTGGGGCTGAGGAGAATGTAGGGAAAACAGGCTTAATTAAATGAACTTAGAAATATCAAGCATCATGATCAGAAGGTGAGATTTATTCTTTTCTAAAGATCAGGAGAAAGAGGATGGAGGAAGTAAAAGAAGAGATAAAGGCTTTTGGTATTGAACAAAGTGGCCATCAAGAGGCCCAACTAAATTTTCATTATACCTTGATTCTAACTATAAAAGGAGTGGGAATTCACCATCTCAGAATAATGAGGAAAAACACTCAATTTGAATTGTCCATAAATACCCTGTGCTTGGAGGCTTTGCACTTCTCAACATTTAAATGGCAGTTTAAAAAGAAAATAAAGACATGAAGGAGAAGGGAAGATGTACCCTTAGGGAAAAAAAAAAAAGCAGGAAAACAAAGATCTTTGTATCCATTCCACTTGATGTAAGCATTTGCCCTATCAAGAACTAATTAGCAGTGGAGAAATAATCATTGGGGTGCCTGTAAACGGTAGTTTGTTACAAGCAGCATTTATTACGGTGAGGTTTGACTACATTACAGTCTGACAAGCACAAGCCTAATCCACCACCTTAGTGCTGCACAGGCTGCTGCTTCCAGCAGGGTTCAGACGCCTCTGCTCACTCGAACCCAGTGGCTCTTGAGAGCCCCCGCTGCGATCAGGGGCGGGTGCACAAAGCTTCCTACAAAAACTCCACAAGAAGCACTCCTTGTTCATGAGCAACCAGCCAAACAGGCAAAGCAGACAAAGGCAGGAGGAAAAGTATCATGATCCCTATTTCTTGTACAAGAAGCTGAGCTACAGAGAGGTAAGTGTGTATTTAGAGCTCATGTGCTGTGTCAGTGATATAACCAACATGCCTTTCTTGTTTACCTAGATATGCTAGGAGGTCCTGATGCCTTTGTGATTCTCAGGGTTAACTGCACGGGCTCCCGGGCTTGTATTTGTTCAGATTTAACAGCAAGCAGCAAGCCCAACGCCCCCGCACTCCCATGATTGCCACAGCACCAGTGACTGTTAGAAAGCCAGCTAAATCAAAATGGAAACATGCCAGTGATAGATAAACAAATATACAAGCCCTTGTAGTCAGAGCAGAAATGAATTCTTTAATTGATCTCCAATGCTGGCCATCTTAAAATTCTCTCTGAAAGACAGCTCCTGCATCCTGCCACCCTGATGGGCAGTAAAGCTGGGCTGCTCTGGGACATGCTGAGCAGAGATTTTCCAGCAATGTCACCTACCAGTTACCCACCGTGGGATCACATTTTCCCAGTGTAAGCATCCCCTGGGGAGCATCACAGAGTGGGACAGGCTCCATTTGCATGTTTCAGGACATTTGCTGCATCACAGGTCACACACACACACAGAGATCTGCATCTTGTCTATGAAGTGCGATGCTGCCTGCAGAGACACACCCTGGTACAAAGCAGCTTAAGGGCAGCTTCGAATTTAATGCATGAGAATGTCCTGCTCAACGTGCTTGAAGGAAAAAGCCTCTCCTCTCTCATGTAGGGACACAAGGTGCTACTTCATTCACACTTGTAGGATGCCCTTCTATAAATCAGGCTCAAGCTGACGTGTTGTGTGGTGCAAAACAGACTCTTTAGCCATGACTTGAAATGGGGCCAAAGTTATCAGACTTAAAAGGGATGAAAAGTATTTCCTCTGTAGTAGATTTATTCTTGTTATATCTCCTCACAACCTTCCATTTCATTACATTTGCACCAAGCAGTTCTCCCTCAAAAGTCTCAGCTGCAGAACCCATGTTAGAAAGCAAACCAGTCACTGGAGTCATCCGTGCAGGTGCTTCCCACTAATTCCTTCCTCTCTCATATCCCCCACCTTGTTCAAGGGACAGTAAAATAACCCTCGAGATCTTACAGATACATTTCCCAGCAGGAAAAGAAAGAGAATCCTTGCATAAAGTTCTGCCCAGGGTACATGAACCAGCCCTCCTCCCACAGCCTCCAACCACATCAAAAGCTTCACATTAACTGGGAATACCCAGGAGAGCTGATAGGTCTAATAATCAGTCTCACCTTTCTTGCAATTACTGGAGGAGTCAGGGGCTCTTATCAAACTCGGCTCTACCTTATCACCTCCTCACTGCCTCCCTCTTGCTTCTGACATCCCCTCCTGGAGGTGTTTCACTGTCAGCTTCTCGCAGCCAGATACTTCACAGACCTAATAGGAGCAGACAAACAATGTCTCTGTCTGAATGATTAGCTGATAATCACAGACATTGTTTTTGCCAAGTTTTTCGAATAGAGAAGCCCAGTTCAGCCTCCCTTCACCCCAGCATCCCACTGCCAAGGCCCACAAATCACGTCAATGTAAGGGATGGGTGAAAAACAAAATCCAGCTCATATTGTCTGCCATCAAAAAGCTGCTAAATAATGCAAAGAAATGGAAACAATTTGGTTTGGATGATTGATTATGGGGAAATTGCTCATACCTCCAAAGCGTGGCACTTCCAATCACATCTTTGTTTCATTTGTCAGCAAGGAAATTAAGTTCCCCTCCTGGCACGGGGCCTGTGCTGTCCTGTTAGCTGCCTTTGGCACACTGCATCGCTTTGCAGCAGTTTCTTGGCCCCACTTTGGCACCTCACCTTGCCCCACCTGAGCTGCCAAGCCGTGACCCTCTGGGACATGAGGTTTGGCTCCAGTTCATCAGACGACAGTGGCTCAGCTCTTCACTGAGGCAGTTCTCCCAGCTGCTCACATTAACCCCAAAAATCAGCACCAAGTGCAGCACCTGAGGATTTGAAGTTCTCTCCAAGGAGGTCTTCCCAAACTTGGAACTCCCTCCTTCACCTTAATGCAATTATGTAGTTTTAAAACAGAGACTTGACCTTTCAGATCTTGAAAGGAATATCAGTAACTGCCTCACTCGAGAAAAAGCAGACGGATGAAAGAGGCACATTTGTGTCAATAAAGAGCAGAAAACAGTCCCACTGGCACAAAAAATACTTCTCTTCCTCTCAACTCCTAAAATCCAGCAACAAAAGGGATCTCCTAGTCCTGCACTGTGCTATGACAGGCAGTAGTTCTCTATATCCTTTGAATTAATTTAGCAAGCCCTATTTTAAAAACAAGTTCTGATTTTTGCCTCTAGCATTCCCATTATGAAAGGCTGTTTTAGAACATTGCAGTTCTGACAGTTGGAAACTTTCTTTCAATTTCCTGCCTAATTTATGCCCGGCCAGTTTTACACTCATGTTGTTACAGCACTGCTGTTCTTTGGTTTAAAGAGTTCCTTCTCCTCCTGATGTTTGCTCCGCAATGATATATGAACAGAGCTGTCACATAAGGCACGTTCAACCTAGTTTTACCACTAAAAGATGAAGACTATCTATTTATAGATGGGTTTTTAACTCCTCGAGGAAGCGTCTGTGTTTTTATATTGTGCTTAATTATAGGTACATATGGCAGAAAGGCATTCCGTGGGATCATCAGAGGCAGGATCAAATATACTTAAATAACTTAAATAATAGTTGTTTGTCAAATATACTTAAATAATAGTTGTTTGTCTAAAACTCACTAGGAAAGGAGGCCTAGGCCACATCTTTCCTAAACAGCCCATTTCAGTGTTTTACCCCTCTGGGGATTAGAAGGGTTTCCCTAATAAACATCTTAAATCTTCACCATGAATTCAGTCACTTTCTTTTTCTTACACCAGTGACCAAGGAAAATGACTCATCATCAGCCTTTTTATAAGTACTCCTTCTGAGAGGAAGACTGACTGCCTCCCATTTCTGTTGCTTCTCTCTTAAAATGAGCAAATGCGGTGCCTTCAATCTTTGTCCGCAGGACTTGTTTGCCTGACCTCTTATCATTCACTTGATTTGTTGCTAGGCTTTTTTTTTTTTCCACCCTGGGCACTCCAAATCCCTTAATGGGTGTAGATAAAGTTCCTCATCAGTTCTGGACACCCACACTTGGCTGCAGCCCTGTCAGCCCCAAGCAGGTTGTAATCCTTGCCTCACAGGTCTGGCAAAGAGCACTCTTGTTAATACAATCTTGGATATAACGAGGAGTTTTGCAGCAGCCTTGCATGGTTGATTCATATTCTGCTTGTGAACCAGAGCAACCCTGGCCCTCTCCAGATGCCTCATTGTGTATTCCCTGTTTTGTGTTTGTGTATTCTGCCTTGCCTTCCCCAGAGGAGTGCTTTGCACTTGTCTTAATTTCATCTCTTTTGCTTTCAGGCAGGATCTCTCATTTGTAAGGATCGTTGTAAGGGCTGAGCCTCCCCTCTCAGGGTCCTGTATTTACCTTGCACAATGACAGGCAGTGTATAAGACCCCTGAAAAAGGCACCCTGCCCTCCAGCACAGCTCAGCCAGGATATGGATGCAATCTCCACAACTACTTACATTGCTCTTCCAATGTTATTATTACTAATAGTCATTAAACTTCTCTTATTCCTGATTTTTAGAGATTGCTTTCCCCAAAATGGCTCGTGTACCTTCCCTTCACCTTCTACATCGTACCTGCTACAACTGCACCATCCAACACCATTCCATGAGATCCACCTCTCAGATCTCTTCTCCCATTACCTGAACCTTCCCATCTGCCACACGACACCGTCCCTACTCTATGGCCCTACTCACCCTTGCCAACACCCTAAAACAGCCACAGCCTTGAGGTGGGAGCTTCATTTCCCTGAAGCAGCTTTGTGATGCTTTTCAAAGCTGGAATACCCCAATGCAGACTTTAACACAGGTTTCCTCTAAAGACAGATTAAATCAGGGGTCAGAGAACAAACTTACATTCTAGTGATTGCTTCCCTACAGGACAAGGTACTCTTCTGCTCTGCCTCCTAGGAGCCTCTCTGCACCCAAGTGTCCTCCTTCCCACATCCACCAAGGTTGTCCAGGGCATTGCAAAGCTCTCAGGAGTCCCTCCGCCAACACTGCCCTGAGCTGAGTATGTTCCATCATGAGATCTCAAAAAAACATCCCTGTAACAGAGAGCACTCCAAGAGAAAGAGCCCTAGGGCCAGTGCCTCTTCACAGAAAAAATCCTCTGCATGATCCCAGTGGCCAGGGAACAAGTAAAGTAAATGCTCTCACCACACACCCACTTTTTTTTTACTTTGACACAAACCCAGCTCTCCCCTCCTTGCCTCCTCCCGGCTCAATTTTGACAGGAGGGACAGAGGCCTTTACAGCTGGTAAGTTGCGAAGAGCAAAACTTTCTAAAAACCATTTCCTTGAAGGACATGGCACTGTCCTGGCATGCTTTCACCTGAGGATATTCAAGTGCACCCCAGAACTGTTACCTCGCAGGGCACTGCGCTGAGGTATGGGGCAATCCAACCCATGTGTGAGGCATGGAGAGGCTGCCTCAAGTCCTTTGTTTTGGAGGCATGAGACCAGCAGAAAGCTGCTGGGGGCCCAGCTTACAAGGCCCTTACTCAGAACCAGAACTAGTGTGACAGCAGCTTTAGAGTGGAACACAATACAGGTTGGGACTAGGCTTGTCAGATGTCTTGGGGATATTGGGGGAGATAGAGGCTGGGTAATTGCATCCTTGCACCTCTTGGAGAGCCCTTCTCCACTCAATGAGCAGCACAGTCCTTCCCTGGAGGCTGCCAGCTGCTTATCAATGAAATGACAAAACAAAAAATAAACTCTTGGTGCAGCTGGGTGCTGGTGCTTGTGTGCCTGTAATGAGGGAGAGCGAGCAGTGTATCAGCAGGAGCGCTGGGACAAGTGGAGCAAAATGAAATCAGGTAGCGCTGCTGCTCCTGGTGAGAGAGTGATCCTTCAGGATTTGGCTGGAAAGCTGTTCCAAACCGCTGCCATGGACAGAATGCTGATTCTGAGCCCAGCTCTCTCTCACCCATTGACATTTTCCAAATGGCATTTCCTTGTGCTTGCTCAAGCATGGAGCAAGCCTTCCCCCCTTCCCTGGTGCTGCCTGCTCTCGTTCTCACGTCTGCTCCCCATTCACGCTAACGTAGGGCAGGATCTCTCCTGCTTGCCAGAGGTGTGAAGCCAATGTAAATTACTTTCCTTTTTGCATTGAGGGAAAGTCTTATTATCAACCTGTCAGATCCAGACAGTTGCCAAGATGCTTTATAAGAAGAATTAAATCAGGCTCAATCTCAACAGATAGATTCTTGTCCCTCTTTGGGGGCCCCATGCAGGGCTCTGGCCTTTGCCAGCAGCAGCAATGCACATCAGCAGTGTTTTTTATGGTTTCTCTCTCAGCTGAGCTTTATCAGTCAAAGCCAAGCATGTGAGGGAGACTGCAGCAGCATAAAACAGTCCACTATCATCAAAGAGTGGGTCATAAGAAAATTGTTTCCCAGGCTTTTAGCCAGGGACATATCACAATGAGCTGACAGAGGAATTACTTGGTTTCATCCTTGAAATGCAGCCCTCACCATTATTAGAAATTGATGGTCAGTAGGGACCAGCACAGCCCCCAAATCAGCAGCATGCCAGAAGGGAAGACTGTACCCCTCACGGATGAAATAAATGAAGTGGGAATTTTGCATAACAGAATGGGATTATCTGCTTACAATCCAGCCAAGACAGAAACACATCTTCCCCTCCCTGGCTTGGTAGGTTCCCTCCATGGATCATGAACTCTGGTTCACAGTGGAAATGGCAGTCCTGGCACTGTTGCGGCAGTGGCCAGGTAAGTTATAACTTGTTCTGGGGGAGGCTCATTGTCACAGTTGACTTCTCCAGCACCAAATAGCAATATTTTTCTTGTCTCATGAGGCTTAATGAGCTCCCAAGTCACAGTTATGAAGCTGGCATCCAAATCCATGTAAAATTCAGCAGCCTCCAAGCTCCATAAGCTACGTGCATTTTGTCTTTCTCCATAGGGGTAGAAAAATACACATAAAGCCCACAAATAAAATTAGTAGCTCCTCAGATCCCTTCTCACCTGCTCTCCCACCTTCCAAGCCTCTACAACTTGCATGCTACCACAAACTGGCTGTGTAGGAGACTTGATTTAATACAGTGACAAAGCACTTGTCTCTCTGAGGCTGGAGTTCTCCGGACATGGCATCCCTGGATGACATGGATACATGGTGAGAGCATGACTTCAGACCAGAAAACCCACTTCATGCCACCATTCCTCCTTTCCCTGCTTCTGCAATCGTCCCTGGTCACCTCTGCACTTCTTCTTCCCAAGGAGGAACAGCCTCCTGCCTCCTCAGTGTGAAAACCTTTGAGACAAGAGAAGTGTCAGAAACAAAAATAATACAGACATAAAACTTTTCTCTCTAAAAACACCCAAGTGACAATTTGCAGCCAACAGCTTTTCTGATGGGAAAGGAAAGCTCTTATTTGAATACCTTATGCTCACTGCCTTTGCTGGTTGCTGCTCCGTGGGGGAAGGTTTTGTGAAATTCAGAAGTGATGAAGGCAATGGAAATTAGGAGGTTGTGATAGTCCTTCCTTCTCTCATCATTCCCATCCCATTCCTACAGCCCACAAGCTGGGATATGGCTATGCATTGTTCCAGCTGCATTAAATAGCTCTGGTGCAAGTCACAGACACTCGCACTCCCAAGAAAACATGCGCCTGGGCCATGCTGATGAATTGTCTCCTGCAGAACTGACACAGTTTAAGATCTAATTATGATGACAAAGCTCTAAACAGTGTGGAGCAGACTCTCAACCTTTGCTCATCAGTGCCCAACTGCTCCCACTGATTCCTTCTCTTGGAGCAGCAGTTTGTTAGCTGCAGGAACCGTCTGTTGTTTTCACCCTGGGAACTAACAAACTCGAAGATGTTCAGCCCAGGATTTGGTTTCCCCCTGCCAGAAGCTCAGCTTTGATGCCCAGACCAGAGTCCATGACATTCTGGGCTTTGGGGTTCCAGTCCCTTGTGAGCCATTCAGTTCATGGCCTGGAAGGTTGCAATTCTGCTGAGGATCAGTGGCTTTTGAAATGGGATCAGGTAACTGTATGCAGACAAGAACAATCCCACATTCCTTTCTTTTGCTTTATGCATCAATAGCCACTGTGAATCCTGCTGCCAGCACGGCCTGCAGCAGTGCTCTCAGAAGGAAGCATGCTCCGTTTGTCCTTTAGCAGGGGTGCCAAGGCATCTTGGATTCCTCCAGAGCTGCTGTTCCCTTTGAGCTGGCAGGATTAGGATGGTCTGGAAAAAGCAGTGGCTCATCTATAGCATTTATAGGCCAAGTATAATAGGAAGTGTCCCACTACCAGTGTGTTCTAACGAGTCTGCAAGACATCAGCCTCCATCCAGGCTGGCTGGAAGCTTCTCCAAAATCAGCCTACATTCTTGGCAGAATGGCCTGTCACTAATCCCTAGGAAACAACCACCTTTGAGAGCTAAAAATAGACACTATTTTTAAAAAGAACAAATTAATAACCCCTAAATTCCTGTATATTGAAACAATTAAATCTCTACTTTACAGCTGCCCTCAAATTGGCTTTCCCCCTTCATTTACCTGTTTCCACACACCTCAGTTCTGGCAGAGACTGGCACATCCAGACAGTGCCTGCAAGTAGAGTGAGCTGTGAACCTTCTGAAGCCACAGACGGAGGAACACGAAGGTTGTGTGCAGACACTTTGTGCCGTCGGTTTGTTGCTGACAGATGAGCAACCCTGGCTGGAACAAAAGCGTTCAGCATAACCAAGCACCAAGGAACAAACAGCTGGGCATTTCAGCACATCACATTCATGTCTCTTCCCCTTGTTAAATCTGTCTTTTTCCAATGGTCATGGGCAGCTCTGAGGCCTTCATAACAGTTTTTAACACAACAGAATCTCATGCACTGAAACTTTGGAGAGGAAAGGCACAAATAAAACATAAAATTGTTCTCATGACAACACACTAGTATTGCCTGGCAATATGGCTTTTTTTTTTTTCCCCACAGAAACCTTGTCCATTAAGTACTTCTCATGCTTTTAGCAAAAGCATTCATGTTTTTAGAAGTGTGGGACTAATTCATTTCCGCTGCTACTTTCAGTTTAGCTTTTGTAGTATGGAAAAGGAATGGGACCTAAAAGCCAAGGATGTTTCCACTGAAATCAATGTGTTTGTCCCAGTGAGAAACCACCTTGGATCAACTCACAGCCAATCTACTAATCATCAGAAAAAAGAACATTTTGGTGAGAAACATCTCCATTAGGGTCATGCCAACTGTCTTCAAAGGAAAAGATGCCTGTGATTTCATGAGAATCCAGATCTGGTCTGCAACAAAAAAAGCTCTTCCCATCCAGCTGCAGGAATACAAATTTTTGGGACTTTATAATTTCATTGCAAGATGTCACTTTACCTTTTATACATCTTCCCTTATCTTGTGGTGCTTTGAGGCCCCCCCAGCCCCTAAGATGTCAGGTAGAACATCCTTATACTTGGCTGAGATTTCTGAATTTGGTTGGATACTAAAGGCCAGGAAAAAAAAAAAAAGAAAAAAAAGAGGAAAATAATTTCTTTTTTGAACTTCAGCTCTGGTACAATTACAGCCTGGGGTAAAAGCTCGGGCTGATTTTATTTTATCTCATTGGCTTATTTCTTCTTTCAGCTGCCCTCCTGTCCTTGCACCTGTTCTATAGATATATAGAAATGAAGAAGGCCTTGAATCTGCAGTCCTTCATTAATCAGGACTCAGAGGCCTTTCAGACCAGACACAGATGTCTCTTTATTTAAAGACATCCATGTACAGTGGGGCCCAGTGACTTCAATCAGCACCATGACACTACAATAAAGATTATAAATTAAAGAATATTTTTGAAGCTGGCCTCGATTCCCTATGATAAAAAAGCATAAGTTTAAAAAGTCGAAGAAATGCTCAGTGCACTCTGTTGCTATCATCAGACAATCCCTCTAGCTCAGCAGTCTTGGGTTTTATCACACACACACAGAGCTCACAAGATAGCAATCAATTAAACATTTTTGCTAAAGCATTTAGTCAGAATGGGAACATCTGGACTTGGGATTCAATTGTCCAGAACTAGCTGCCTGATAATGAATATTCCTTCATATGGCTCTTCTGTCAAGGTGTCCCTCTGCTTTCCAGCCATTCCCCTGTGGCTTGGAAACACTACTGAGTCATTGCTCATCCCCCAGCCCAAGACTTGTACAGGAGCAGGGGAAACAGATGAGCTGGAGGACTTATGTTTCAGCATTGCCTCGGGCACATCCACCAGACTATGCCTGAAAAATGTCACCTCACTCCAGCAGCAACAGGAAAGAAAACACTTGAGGAAATGTCCTAGGAAATATATTGGTATTGCCTCTGCAGGACAAGTGCAAGGAGGATGGATTCACCAGCACCAGAGCTCACCTCCAGTTCCAACATCTGCATTTTACAACTCTAAAGGGCCACATCCTTCAATGGCCTTTGGGCCATGCTCTGGTGCAGCTCAGGAAGCAGCTTTTGCCATCACTAGGCAGGCCAAGCTCTACATCTCTGCCTGTCTTACATGTGCAAATTCAGGCTTTTCAGGCATAAACTGACATAATTGTTCCACACTTGGATGGTGGTTGCTGCTCCTTAATTCAGCCCTAAAAGCCTGTCCAATTGAATTATTAGCATTTCACTCTCCCATCAAGTTCTGGGCAGCCAGCGAATCCTTCAGCTGTCTGAAAAATGTCTTATTTCAATGAAATTTTGTTTCCTAGTTGCAGGGAAACAAAATAACTAGACTGGACAGAATGCACAAACCCTACCTCAAGCAGGGATGTGTTCATAAATATTGATAGTTCATATGCTAAATACAGGTAATGAGCAGCTGGATATCTTTACCTGAGAAACTCTTGGTACTTCTCAACTTTAACTGACTTTGTTCACTATTTTTTTACCTTAATTTTGCCTCAAAGCATCTCCTTCCAGCTGGTCTGCATGTTGGTTTAGAGCCCAGTCCTCTCTTCACAAATCTGTCTGAGGGCATCTTCTTTGATGTCTTCATTGAGCTCTGCCCTGGAGAAGGGTAAGAAAAATCAAAATGCCTACACAGTCTGCAAGTCCAGCTCTGTCTATTTGGTTTCAAGTGTGTTTCCAATCTCTTTAAGCTTCCAACAGGGAGAAAGGGATCTGATTCTATGCAATCTCATTCACACCTCTTCTCCTGCTGTGGAGGCATGATGTTGACTTTTCAGCAAACAGAGCCTCATTCCTCAGGGTCTCTGCACTGCTTGCTTAGCTGAGCCCCATCAGATTATGCTCAAATCACACTAAGACAAGAGAAAAATCAGAATATGCCCCTTTCATACCTGGCTTTTGTATTTATTTGCCTCTAATAGAATTTATCACCCAGAGGAATTTCAGTTTTTACAAAGCTGCTCCTTTTTCCCTTCTGTGATTTGGGTCAAATCCTATCACCAAGCTCTGCTAAATTTGCTGCATTGCTGTCCCCAACCTGGTGGGGACATGACAATAAACGCTGCTGAGCTGTGCTCCAAATCCAAGCTAAGAACACCAAAAGGACTGTAGAAAAGAACTGAAGCATCCCAGCCCAGCTCCAGGGAAGCTGAGACTGGGAGCTGAGGAAGCAGGCACAGGGCAAGTAATGCCCAGACCTTGCAGGGGAAAGGAGTGATGGAGCAGCCCCTCCAAACTCCACATTTCCAGACACTGGCAGAGACTCTTCTGGATGTCCTGCTCTCCCTTTGAGAGAGGTGCTGGAACCATCAGTTTCTAAATCAGAGCAGACATTGGGCCAGAAAGAAATGGAGGATGCCAACAGAAGGTCAAACGGGCAGGGGAGGTAAAATCAGGAGGAAATAAAGAGAAATGAGGCTTTTTATTGGGCCCATTCTGATGATGCACAGGTGGGAACATAACAAGGGCTGCTCTGATGTGTAATTCAGGCTGGCTGCTGTGGAGGAATGGCTGTGGTTCTCCAAAAAGAAAGTCTGCTGTCCTCCTTTCTGGCTGTGGAAAAGAAAGTGGCCAGGAGGCATCGCCTACATGGGCCTATAGGTTGAAACAAAAGGAGGAGCAGCTCAGGTCACCTCAGGGAACACATTTGTGGGTAAGTGCACATTTCACCACAAACTTCCACCCCCCCCCGCCCCACTTTATTCAAAGAAGCTACAGTTTTAAATAAACATCTTCAGAACCCCCGAAGGATACATCGGGGAGCAAATGGGAAGGAAGGAGTTCTTTGCAGTAAGGACATCACCTTCACTTTCACCTTACCTCATTCCCATTTCTCCTTCCCCCCCAAGGTCTTCTTTTATAGCCCAGCATGGGTCCCCTCAGCCGCTGTCACATGAACCACTGACTCCCTGTGGGTCTCTCTGCTCCCCTGAGGTTTCCCAGCTCAGGAAACCCCTGTGAGCATTGTGGGAGCATTCCTCCATGGGTTATGCTGGCACCAGAGCTGCACCCCTCAGCAGCTGAGGGCTGGTGTGGGTTACAGTGCCTTTAAATCTCCCCTGGCGTTTAAACCCGTTTAAAGGCTCCCCTGAGTCTTTAAATGACTCATCCAACCCGTGGAGAGCGCACACCTTGGAGCATATGGCCCATGTGCTGACTAACACCGTAGATAATGTCAGCAATGATGCTCCACGGCACACACGAGCCGAGCTGCAGCTCCAGTGAGGAGACCAGTGCAGGCCTGGGCTGTATTTTTAATGCGGAACATAAAAATAGAGAAAGATGTAACGGGTTTCTGTTTTCAAACAAGCTTCCAGCTGTGCCACCTGGAAGTCAAGGAGATGTGGGAGGACAAAAAACAAGCCATTAGGTTATAAAAACTTCAGGAGAAAGCCAACAGCATTGATTACACAGGTCTCTGTTCTCCAAGGTGGTGCTTCTCAGGGTGTTCTCCAGTCTATGGGAATGCTCAGGGTTTATTCCTCTGATTTTTTGCTATATCTGGTGAGTTTCCTGCTCTTGGAGTGGGCTCAACCAATTGCCTCTTGATAGGGAATAACAAGTCCTGAAGGCAAATCAATAATTGCACCTAATACCTCGGCCCTGTGAGACTGTATTTATTTTCCAAATCAGTTCTGGAGCTGAGGCTCATGGGCTTCCTGCTCTTACAACCCACAGCAGAGCAGATTTGCATCTCAGACGAGGGATGCCCGAGCTGTGGGTTGATTTAGTAGCTGGGATTTTGTGATGTGTAGCGAAGAGAGACTCGTGGAAGATACTTGGCAAAGCAAATTGTGCAAGCCAGCCAACAGATAGTCTTCTCCCTTTCACAGCCTCTCATGAGCCCTTTGCTTCTTATCAGAACAGCAAGGGAACAGACATCCCTCCAGCACATAACCAGCCCCTCTCTGAGGACCAGGAGATGAAACCATCAGCAATGAGTTACAAACATGGAGTATTTCTGAACTCATTTGTCTGCTGATAGGATTCAGGCCTTATTCCAACCCGTAAATGGGATGTGCTTCACTGGTTTTAAATCACTCAGCAGGTGATAAGTGGTTAACGCCTGCAGCCCTGAGGTGCCTTCAAAACATAATTGCTTATTAAAATAAAACAATAATTAAGTGGAAGACTCAGAACCTCATGACTTCTGAAAACTGGATCGTTTTTTATAATGAGCCACTGAGGCTGGGAGCAGACAAGGGAGAAGGGCTAACTCAGAGACCTGAGGGCACACACTGCTCTGGCAGCTGAGGAAGGGAAGAAGTGAGAGGGCTTGAGAGCACCATGGAAAGGATGCTCCAGATGCCAGCACAGCAAAGGCACAGCTGCATTTGATGAGCAGGGAGCCACATGCAGGTTTGCACTGGGGACAGACAAACTTCATGCTCAAAAGGTCTGAAATCAAGAAAACTGTGGCCCGTTTTCAAGGTGTTGGAGGAAGAGGAAGAGGTTTGCTTGGTGACAGCTCCTGCCTTGCCATGTGGCCTCAATAATATGGATAGAAGGTCACAGCTTCTCAGTTCCCTTCAGGCTCCTATTAAACTGTCTCAATAACCAGCTCCTAGATCAGGCTCTTCTGGATTCAGCATATAAAACAAATTTCTCACCTTCCTAGCACCATCCATCAATGACTGATCATGTCTGTGTGGAGATCTGTGGGCCAGAAACTCAAACAGCACATTCCTCACAGAGTTTTTGACATAGTTTATATTCTTGTATTCCCCCTTCCTTCTCTCCTTGCAAGCACAGAGACCAGAAATCTCCATCTCTTTCAGGCAAGATCTGACAAACATTGCCCACCCCAAGAGCTTTGATTAGTCAGAGTAAAAACCACTGCATTAACTGTTCAGTAAGTAAATACCTGATTGTTTTCCTCCTCTTCACACCACAGTATGAGCTGCATAGTTTTAATCATGCCTTTGGGCTTAATCCTGATTATTTCATTGCAAACTGCAAGAATATATCATTACTTACAGTGCCATTCTAGGCTATTAGTCAGTCCTTCAGGTCAGCAGGTGATGAGGGAATCATCCTGTGGTACCAGCTTTCTGCACCCCTTCCTCTCAAATGGTGGCAAACTCCTGCAAGCCCTGAGCTAAGAATTAATGAGAAAGCATCAGTGTAGTAATTTAGGTCCTAAATTTTCAACCCTTCCAGCTTAGCACGCTCTTTGCAGATCTAATCCCACAGAAGAGGAGCAGGAATAGACAAAGAGTTGCCATATAACCCTCCAAACTCACACCTTGTTGTACAAGTTCACCAGGTAACAGGGAGTTGGTGACACATGCAGGAGGCTGTTCCCTACACCAGGCAGAGTATCAGGCTCAGTTTGCTTGTAGTGTAGCAGCTTTAAAATATTTTATCTTGATCCAGCTCCAGGTGCCACACAGCAAAACTACCTAGTGTTAATTGGCCCTTCATTAACAAGCTCAGCAGACAGTCAAGGTTGGAACCGAGAATGGAGAAGTTGTCTCCAGAGTGAACTTCTTACCCTCTCCTTCCAGGCCAGGGTGAAGAGAAAACCAGACTCCACTGTCTGCCCTCCAGCTGTCCCCAGAGCTCCCCACACTGGCAGGAGATGCCAGACAATTTTGGCTCCTAAACATTTCCACATTAAAAATGACTGCCAGCGCTTCAAGAGATCTCTGGCCTCGGCGAGCAGGAAGGAGGCAGCACGCAGCTAAATGCAGTGGCTATTTTTAACTGGGCTCATTTCTTAGGGAAGAAATCATTCATGACCTGCATGCATCGGGTACAAGGCAGGCTGGGCTGCAAGCACTCATTAATGGAGCTGCCAGCTCCCTCCTTTCTGCACTGGGGAGTGAGGCCCCTTCCCTCTGTCCTACGGGCGACCACGGAGAAATACTGAAGGTGTGAGTTTACCTGTTCTGTGTCCACCTCTGCAGTGGTAGGAGGGGGAAGAAGGGGCTTCAAGCCACGTCATAATTTTGGCATTAGCTGCCCATCTCCCATTTCATCCTCGCTCATGCTCGGAGCCCGTCCTTGTGGCATTCTTGGAACTCCTGCTTCTCTTGTTCCTTGCAGCCATACCATGAACACACGGAGTCCTGCACGCTGCTGGGAGGTTCTCTTCTGAAACACAGACCTAGCTTAGCCTGAGGCAAATCATGAGTCTCTCCAGTCTTCTCTACACGGGGAAAGTGCAGGTTTCCTGAACTTGAAACCGTTTTCTTGCAGCCCTGTCACTTCTCCTAATGCTTACATTCTTTGCCATAATCAGTGGTCAAATGCTTGTGGCCCAGCAAGGCACAGGTCACTTTGAACTGCAGTTCTGATGGTTGGGTTTGGCAGGCAATATTTGGCCCTAAGACCTTTCTCATCTCTTTGATTTCACTTTTATAAAGTATATGCTCAAGGATTTCAATTCTGAAGGTAAAAAAAGACCCTTATGGTCTTCTAATCTGACCTCCCACTTGGCTGTGGGTGTAAGAATTCACCTGGTGGTCCTATCCTGAGCTCAGGAACTTCTAGTTGAGCTGGATTGCCACTTTCAGAAAAGTGATCTGAACTTGATATATTGGATTTAAGTAACAGAGAGCTTGCCACATCCCTTAGGCAACTGCTCCAGGGGTTCATCATCCCATTGTTAAAAACATCCACCTCATTTCGCAATTGGAAATCAATGCTAGACAAATAGAGACATTGGATCTTGTTACATCACTTTCTCCACTGGTCTAAAAAGCCTCTAACATTCAGTATTGTTGTGGTTTTTCCCCCCCAAACTGTGAACACGTTGCTCCTAGAATCTGCAGTGTGTCAGCTTCAGAGCAGAGTACACGCAACAGGTACACAGCAGCTTTAAATATACTATATATATAATATATATCATATATATGGTTCATCATCAGTCTCAGCCAGAACTGTTTGGCTTTTCAGTGTTTTCCTGCTTGGAGAGCCCCACTCCCATGCCTGTCCCTAAGATCAGGGGGCTGCTTCCATGCCCTCACATCTCAGAGGTGCTACATTCCCCTCACCTCATCCTAACAACTCTTTTGCTCACGTTAAACAGGAAGGCCAGGTTAACAACTGTGCTTTTGGGTTGTATGAGCCTAACCCTCCTGCTGTGTTTCAGGCTCCAAAAAGCTTGCAACACCATTCTAGAAACATACGGTTCAGTTTAGCTGCTCAAATTTAGACTGTGAATCTCCAGGTCCCTCGGGATGGGCACGTGCACTGGGGAGAAGAAGAAAAAGAGACAAAGCTCAGAAGTCAGCCAAAATACTCCGGCTCTGAGCTTAGCTCACAAACAACTGCAGACCACGTTTTCAATCCTCTACCTAAAGACTCCTGGGATCCACAGGCCACTTCTAAGGGCTCTCAACAGGTAGTTATGAGAGCAACAAAGCCATAAATTCTTGCACGAAAATTCGTCATGCCACTCAAAAACTTTTGGGGCCCATATAGCAAGTGGGGATGAAAGCCATTGATTACAGGATATGGGTGCAACAACAGCTGAAGTGGAGCTTGGGGTCCTTTTCCTCCATGACAAAGAGCATCACACCTCAGTTAAGAAAGCACAGACACTCCAGCTATCCCCAGAAAGCAATTGGCAAACTAAATGTGTCTCATCAAAATGCAGCTTTTGCTAGTTACTCACGCCAGACCTACAACCCTCACATGTAACTCCCCCCAGAAACAGCACAAAACAGAAAGAAAACCATCATGGGCAATACAGAAGAAGTTATTTGAAGGGGATCAAAGTCAGCAGCACATCTTACAGTCAAAGTCAGATAAAGTTTGGGGGGAAATCTACCTCAAAACCTAATCAAAAAACCCTTTCACTTGACCCTAGCAACTCTAAACCACGGATCCTCCTGCACAGGCCTTTTCAGTGAGAGGAAATTGAGGCGAGGGATGAAGTGATCCCAGCAGCTGGGCCACTTTGCTGGTCTGCAAGTCTCTGCCCTCAGCTGAGCAGTTGTGTGTCTTCCCCCAGGCAGCTGCCCCTTCTCCCCAAATTTATTGTACGAGCTCCTTACTTCAGTAACCAGAAATACACCACATGCTGAACTTGCTGTTGTGTGGAGAGAGAGAGTGGTCGGAGGGATTAACCAGAATATAAATAAATGGTGCAGCAAAACAGTAGCATTTAAAATTGACCTGTACCTTGGGCTCTTAAAATCTCTCCTTTCTCTCTTCAGATACTGTGGTGTATGCACCCTTCCATCTTTCCCATGGCTGTGAGTCCCACACTGCCAGAACCTGAAACCTCTTTTCCTGAAAAAAAATATGAGGCAAGTCCTTTTTTTCTTTTCTTTTTTTTTTTTTTTTGAGAATCAGGACAGAACAATCTTCATATGAATCCATAAACCACGACTTCTCTGATCCTCCCATCTGCTTTCCCACCGGATGGCACATATTTACAAAGCAAGGAGGCGAGGGAAAAGAAGGAGAGAAAGAAAGTTGCCGTGAAGAAATCCAAAGTGATGGGAAGATCTTAAGGAAGCTGTTGTAATGTGTAATCAGCCCGTTTAATACGGAACACCGATGCACAGCTGCTGAGAAAACTTGTCCAGCATGCTTCTGCAGCAGCAAGAAAGGCTCTGAGGTCAGCTTGGCACCTACATTATGCTACAAAGAAATTGTCTAACTGCAGGAACTTGTGTGTTCTTCAGTGTTAACCTCCTTCCCCCACAGCCAGCCAAGCTACAGCTCTCTTCTTTAGAAAGCATCAAGCAAGAAAACCAAAGGAAAATGGATTAATAAATCCAACATGAATAGTCTTTTGCTGTTGATCCTAGATTTATATTGGGAATAATTTGCTGTTTCCCCTGAGCAGAGCATGCTAGGCCAGTGACGCAAAGCAGGACTCACCTTAAGACTAAGAATGTTTCAAGCTCCCTTTTCCCATCCAATTTGTCTGTCTCTGCCATGAAATCTCTGGCTCACTGTGTAGGGGCTGAACCTGAAAATTCCCTTGGCCAGTGTGTTCCTGGGGCTTTAAGAGCCTCAATGCCTTATGTTCTCAGACTAACAGGACCTCGATGAAACATGAGAAACTTCAAGGAGGGACGAGGACAAGGCAGAGAAGAGAGAACAGAGCCCAAGAAAGCACTGGAGTGTTTGGGCAGAGCAAGAACCCAGAGCTTTAATGCACCATTTAATCCTTCTATGCAGGGCACTGGGTGGTGGCTCAGGCAGCTCCCAGGCTGGAATGGAAACACTTAGTAAAGCAGCCCAGGGTCTCTGGAGAAGCCATAAAGCTTGCAAAGCAACTTGGAGAGATGGCTAAGGAGAGCTGTGAGCAGGAGTCGCTCCTTGTTGTTAAAGCATCATCACCACAAGCTGAAATGAAGTGACTTGTGACTCACAAGTCTTGGAGGTACCTGCAAACCTGAGGTTATGTGCAAATGGGCCCCAGGCGACAGCCAGATCCCAGAGGAAAAAAGCAGTGAGAGAGCTGTAAGTTCAGTTCTTGGGCACCTACAGGAGAATTTCAGTTCTCAGGGCTTTCGCTTTGCTAAGTCTGCATCTCTGGAAACGGTGTCTGAAACAGGCCTCAACACTTGCTCATAACTTCCACAACCTGCCTGGCACCCTCCCAACACTAGAAACCCTCGCTGCTTCTCTTAAAATTTGGCTCAGAAAACACAAATCCCAGCTTCGGGCCAAGTGAACACTTTGTGAACCATTCTGCAAGTCTGGCCTGAGTTCAGTGTGCAGATGATGTGTTTTCTGTGGGAAGAGGCTAAGCCAGACTCATCCACACAAACTGCAGGCTGGTTGAAGGTAAAGCTGAAGCAGCCTGTCTGTGCCCAAAGGCATGAGAAGTTTGGGATTGCTCAGGAAAATGCTGTCACTGGCTGCTAACAATCTTTCAAAACAATCATCTCTACATGGAAGGTAGAGCTTGAAATTTTAGTTACAAGCATACTAAATGAATTTAAAGCATTAAATAACCTTGTGTGTGTCAGGTACTATTGTAAAACAGTCTTACAGAAACCCCACGTTTCTTAGTAACCTCCCAGAAGCCTCTGCAAGAGAACAAAAATGCAGAGAGTGCCGAGATTGTTAATCAGAAAAGGACAAACAATTACATCTGAGCAGGCACCAGTCTGTCCACAAAGCCTTCGCCAATTAAAAGCAAGATGGTCGTGTCAAGGTTAAAGCAAAGGCTCCCACGGTGTTTGATCTTGTCTAATTAGCAATTGCCAAGAACCAGTGAGCATTTTGATTTGGAGGAATTTGGAACACTGTACGCTAACAAAACCATGTTAGAAATGGAATTTATTCCAAGCGATCGTGCAATAGAAAGACTTAACTACATTAATAGTTCAATTTGGAAGAGCCTAACTCTTCCCTGCTGGAATTAGGTATCAACCCATTGAGCATATTCAGTTGCATTGGGACAGCTGAAGTGTGACACAGAAAATGAGGGGAGTTTAAATAATAAATCTACTAAACGATTCCTGATGTCTGCTTGTGGTCTCATGTTTGGATTAAGGTCACCAGAACAGTTTTGGCTTTTATTTTTTTGCTGAAGCTGCTCCCTCTAACATACCCAGTCCCTTGGCTAATTCAGTCCCTGCTAAACACTGTGAGGCTCTTTCTTTTTGATCCCTGCCTGTGACAGCCATTGACTGAAAGATTTTATCTTTATTTTTACTTTTATTTGATTTGTTGTTCTGCAGTTGAATATTTACTTTGCGTTCATGATCCCAGCTCTCAGCTTGACCCCTCAGAGTCTGCAATCCTTTCTTGCACCCCAGTATTAGCCCAGCCTGGGACTAATTGTCCTCCAAGGTCTGGACTGGCTGCAGGCAGTTTGATGTGGCCAGAGGTGGTTGTGCCACTACAAGGCTCACACTTGCAGTTATTTTTGTAGCTACAAGAGGGTGACATTGTCACACACAGCTCGGCAGTAATGACACTTTGCCAGAAGAGGACATGTCCCCTAGCTCAATTTTCTCATGGTACTCAGAACCTGTAAGTTTCAGAAGGAAGGTTCTCTGTTTTACCAGTACTTCTAAAATTCACCTCCTTCTTCACCGTCGTGGCAATGGTTCTATTTCAGATTCCAGTAACTTGTGGAAGTTAATTCAACCTGTTAGTTTTCCTTTTTAAAATACAGCTAAGTCCACAAACCAAATAGGTTATGCCTGGGCACTTTTCTCTTATTTCTGGCTGCAGCTATCAATTTTGTCCTGATAGATTTTTGGCTCCATTGTACAACAAAAAAAAAAATCGAGAGAAAAGCATCTTTAATTCTTCACGTCTATGAATCAAAACATTCTCATTTGGATGTCACAGCAAAAGCCTCAACACCCGAAGAACAAGGATCATTTTACAGATAATGGTAGGTGAAGAAGCTGAAAACAGGATTTTGTGGAACCACTTTAGAGAGGATACGAAATCTCCATGGGGAATTTATTAAAGCCAACAATGCAGCTATTCTGTAGCTTTTTGAGGCAAACAGAGGATCAGGTCTTCAGTCTCCTTCAAGCTTGTTTCCTCACTTGAAACTGTACTTGTTATCCACAAAACTGGCTGCAATTACTGTGCCAGAACAGGTTGGGCCGTGACTGACTAGATCTCTGTACTCTCAGCCTCAGGAAAAGTAGATGCAAATGCAGACTGATTCATTTTGCACATGAAAATTGGAGTTTTCTATCAAAAATTGTGATTCTTGCTGCCTCTCCCAGTAAGTTAGCCAGTTTGGAGTGTGAAGTGAGGATCAAAAAATGGATCATCTATGGCTGCTTCTTCTTTCTTCTTTATTGTCTTTCTTGTACTTCAGTCTGGACATAAGAAAATGTCAGTGCTCTCTAATTCATGACAAGTTGTAATTATGTCTGTGGAAAGATGCTGCAGTTTGATGTCTCCCCCATTCCTTTCTTTGGCCTTTTTAATTTGTCCTTATCTTCTCTTTTTTCCCCACACATCGCCTCTTTCCTCCTTTCTGTGCCTGTTTCTGGAGTGGAAATGGCACAGGGGAAGCAGAGAGCATCACTCTCCCTGCAAACACACCCTGAGCCACCCATCCGTGCTCACAGTCATGTCTCTGGCTCCCTTCCAGCCAAGCCTGCAGCCTGGCAGTTGTCCCACCCTTCCCATTATAACCCACTCACACATCTAAGGCAGCAAGCCTCTAGGTGTGCTGTTTGGATGCCCTTTCTCAGAGCTAACTATTATATATTTTCTTGCTGTGGTTGAAACCCTGGTTCAAATCCACCACAGTTTCCCATTTCCCAGTTTTGCAAAAATAGCTGTTATTACCTTCTCTCAGTAGCACATAATTTATCTTTGAATTCTTTCTGCACCAACTTGTGTGTGAGTAGAGATTTTGCTTATTTTTTTAAAATATTTTTATATTTGTTTTACCTACATCAGCTAACAGTGAGCTGTGGACCAGGCTGTCATATACAGCACTGCTGTTTCTACCTTCATTTTCTCCATATTCATTCAGGTGTAACACAGGAGGCAAACAGATTCCTCCATCTCTTTTGGTTCCTTGTGCTAATATTTCCTCACTGCTTTTTTATTTGAATTTATGGTAATAATATTTTTTTTTAAAGCTTTTTCATGATAGCAGTGGTCTGTCTTCATCTCCCCAGATCAGATACGTTCATCCTAGCACAGCCAAGCCCACTGACCGTTAAAGCACCAATTCATATTTATTAGCTTGAAATGTCCAGCCATGCCCCAGGAGCTGGGACAGGAGTGGGACCCTGCTGTGCTGAGCCCTGTGTGCACACACAAGCCCATGAGCAGGACACTCTACTCCAGACCCTGCTCAGTCACCTGCACAATTTCAAAATGCTAAAGGTCTGATATAATTTTTGAACTCACCTCAGTTTATATGAGCACTCAGAGAGTTAAAGCCAGCGGTTTATTTCTTTTTTTTTTTTTATAGTGACTGCGCGCTTCTCAATTTCTGTATTATTCACACCTCAACAAATCTTATTTCATTAGATTTTGGGAACTGCAATGGCAATTTTGGTGATTAACTTTAAATTGAGGATAATACAGGAGCAGATATTAACATAATGTCAAAACAATTTTGTACAATTGTTACTTAACCTCGGTCAAATCATTTCCACCCCCAGCATCCTCCCAAATGGACTTTTATTAATATGACACAGACAAACATAAGGGAACCCTGGGCTTTATGCAGGGAAATGATTAAACAAGAACACTTATCAGAAATGATCATGCAGGGTAACAAGGCAGCAGGGCAAATCTCTGAATTCTCAGATTCTCAAGGCTGCATCTGGCCTTTAGAGGAATTACATGAATGAGCCCTCAACAGGAGGCTTGTCTTGCCTGGGTGACAACTGGCTCAGCAGCAAGATGTTTAGCTTCTTGCCTTTATTATACACAGCTGATTTTAAAGCTGATGGATGGATATTAATTACTGTGAAGACTGAAGATCCTAATTTCTGTCTTGATATCACAGCTACACCTGAGAGAACCCATTTTTCAGGGCTGATGGAGAGTTCATTGTCTGCAGCCTCTTCAGTCAATGGACAGACCAGAAAAAGAAAAAAAAAAAAAAAAAGAAGGAAAAATCCACAAGAGGAGTGACGAGTCAGAAACACTTTTGGTGCCTCCCACAGCCAGGGGATCTGTTTAATCCCATGAAGCCTGGCTACCTCCTCCTTGCAGGAGGCTGCTCCCATGTGCTCTGTTCATCACTGCACAGGAACCACATCCCCGTCCTACGCTGCAACCAGCAGAGAATCCTCCCGGGCTTTCCTCTCATTAACTGCCAGGGGAAAGGGAAAACATTCAGCTGTGTGTCCGACTTTCAGTCTCCCTGGATTTCCTAGGACTTCGTCTTGCAATTCCCAGAGTTTTTTGCAATCAGTCGACCAGCTCCCACTGGCGTCGTGTGGAGTGGGATAACTCCCTTGCCACTGAAGCTGGGATGAATGGGTGCTGGGCTTGTTGGAGCTGTGTTGGGGGACTGGCAGGCCAGATTCCTATTTTGCACAGGTACTTGCTTGAACAATCGCTTCCTAACCACAGCAAAAATTGGCAATTTGCTGAAATTTGCAGCTGTAATCCAGCTGGAGCCGTTAAAGGAAAATAGAGAATAAATGGAGAAAAAGACCCCTCATTTGTCAACATACCAGCTTTTATCCAAAGCTCAGCCATGGAGGTTGGTGCTATTGGGAGAAGAACTCCCCTTTGCCATCTAGATGAGATGCTTCTGAGCAGTTTGGTGTTAATTTGCATAGCCCCACATCCTTGGAGAGGAAATCCTTCCCACAATGTCTGCTTGGTGCAACACCTGGCAGCCCTTCAGGTCTGGTCCATGGAGAAGTTCTCATCAGCATCATCAAGCTCTGAAAATGTAAGGTGTATCCACTTCTACATGTCAAGCCAGAGACACACAGATTCCTGAGACAGGAAGGAGCAGGTAATCACCTTGTAATCACTGGGAATGAATCCATAAATCACCTCCTGCAACTAAATTCACTTGCAAGAACCTTAATTTAAATACTCAAACTTTGAAATATTCAAGACCAATTATTGCCTTTCACAATGTTGACTTAAATTAATTCTGACATTTTTTCCAAATGTGTAGGGGAAAGAAAAAAATAAAGGAAGAAAAGACATATGGCCTTTTTGGTTTGGTTAGGTTTGGTTTAGTTCATGTTTTTCAGAGATTTTTTTTCCCCCCCCACATAATCAGTCTGAATGGAACACAATAAATCTGAGAAGGTAATAAACAGCTCATAAAAATCACTTTTCAAACTGTTGCTAAAACAACCTCACAACAGTTGGTGCACTAATGGCTCACTGGAGGGATCAGAGAAAGCTCAGGTGAGCTGTGAGCTTCAGGGTACAAAAAGTGCTAATTGTTAGCACAGTGCCATGGCTTTCCATTAGGAAAAGGCAGTACCAGAGCGTGTAGAACATATGGGGTAACTATTAGGAGCTGTTTGCTCCTTTCTTGCCCCTTGGTCTCTCATTTTTCTCTGTAATACACGGCAGACTGGAAGGTTTTGTCATTTCTACGCAGGGTCTGAACTTTATTGCGAGGTCTTGCAGGGCGGCATTTTGTGGCTTGCAGCAGGGAGAGGATGTGGCACAGATGTTCTGGGGAATCATCTGGACTGAACATCTGCTGAGGGTTTGGCAGTGGTGTGAGGAACAGGGTTTGGTGCTCTTCTCCATTGTGTTAATAGCTCCTTTTTCATTTGGAGGCCTTTTCTGTTGCAGACGGATGTGACCAATGCATCTGCATTTACTGCATTTGCATTTTACCAAAACCCCATTCCTTAGGGGAAAAAAGAGGGTATTTATCCAACCTCTCACAGCAAAATAGTGTTTGGTTGAGAAGAAGCCCTCGCTAGAGCCAAACTTCACTGCAACAACAAGCCCTCCAATAGAGAGACCATGCAGTAAACAAAGAATCATGTTTTTCTGCAACTAGCAGCTCGAGGAAGAAGGAACAAAGGATGAGTCACTGTGACGTGCACAAGCAGAATTATGAATGATAAGCTAAAAATAAAATGCTTTCAAATATAGTTGTGTTCCTGCTTCTGACTGAGGAGCATGTTCCTCCAGGGGAGATGGCACCTTCCCGTTTGAGCTGGGCAGCTCTGTCAGCCACACTCAAAGACCCAAAGCAAGCAGCTCCCAAACTGCCCTGCAGCTGCAGCATGGGATTCTGAGCCTGATAGATGATGCCAGCCACACTGTTCCCGAGGATGGGCCACTCCATAACTGTGGCATCATCACTCTGCACTCCTTCCAAGGCCAGACATCACCCATTCAGAGCAGGCACCCTTCCTGTCAGCTCTAGGAGGAGACACAGCATCTTGTGAGACTGTCAAAATATAACATCTTGAGCCTGCACTGAACTGAGCCAGAAGTTCAGCATTAAATACCACTGATGATAGACCTTTTCTTTGATAGGTACTGTGAGTAGCTAATAAGAACACATGGGCCAGACTGCCAGTGCACTGAGGCTCCTCCTGAGCTTTTTTAGTGCACTGATATTTTACAATGAGAATTGCTTCATCCTAAGAAATGTCCCAGCAATGCAATAATATGAGTGCATAAATTCTAAGGTCCTTGCTTGGTGGTTTTCACAGATTTTCCATGGTGTTTAGCCACTTTGCCTGGGTAAGGGCAGGGTAAAGTCTAGGCAATGGCTTTAGCTCTGCACCTTTGCACCTGAAAGACTTGGCAGCTCTTGATAACCCTTCCAAGTCTATAGCAGCTCCTGCTGGATGTTACCCAGAAAGGGAAGAAGACAAAAGACAAGGTGAGTTCTTTTAAAGCCTATTTGCAAGCTTGAACACTTCCCTCTGGTTTTGTCTATTTGTATAAAAGAAGGGGAAATCTGAAATCCTCCATGTGTGCAGTAGATCACTGGCTCGGACTAGGTTTCTGCCACCAAAATTCTGACAAATATTTGGGATAAACCTGGGTCAGACCGATGTACAAACCTCAGCAGCTCTGAGGGAGAGGAAGCAGAACATCAGAGACACAGAACTGGACAGGAGTGGATCCACCTTGAAGCAGGGGAGGATGAGTAGCTGAGTTGCCAGTGTATAGCGCTGCTTTTCCAGGTGTAGTGGGAACACTGAGAAGGTGAGAAATGAGCCTTGAGATCATTAAGTGATTCCTGAGCACCTGCAAATATTATCACAGCACACAGGGGGCCAGGACACTTCTAAGGCTGTGAGATAGACCTCAGTGAAGAAGACAGCTTTGCCTTGATTTTGAAGACTAAATGTTGCTAACATCCACGGGCTGGGAAAGGGGATGGCTCTCATCTCTGAAGGGAAGATCAGTGGTATCTGACTTATCTTCTCTTGCTAATGAGCTATTAGAAATTGTTTTTGAGCCATAATCTTTGCCCTCATTATAACTGTGTTCCCATAAGCTCTGACTGTTATAATGAGGAGAGATCTGGACTGATGCACAGTTTTAATGAGAACCAGTGCAGATGTAAACCAGAAAGTCTTATATGTGAAGCCAAACCTCAAAGTGCAGTAACAGAAAGAGGTAAAGGATTTACCTCAACAGAGAATCCTGAGTAGGAGAAGAGGAAACAACAATTTTCATGTCACAGGCAGAACAGATAAAGTTTGCCTGCCCCCCCCCACCCCAAATTGAATGTTAATTCAAGAGGTGATATCTAGAAGGATGTAATTCACCAAGGAGAAAGGAGGGAAGCTAAAAAGAGATCCAGCAGCTAAATGACTTCTAAGAGTTGAATGGTGAAAGGAAATGCTCGCTGTCGACAACACCAGTGAGGAATGAAACAGCCAGCAGAACATTTCTTTTGTTCTTGTCTCGTATCTTTTCATGAAAATTAAAAGGGCAGTTTTCACAGCTGGTGAAGGACTTTTTTCCCCCTTCGCTGTGCCATCTGATGCTGTCTCCACTTTGAAAACAGCAAATTTATGCCTGAAGCTGAACGGGTAAAAATTGGACTCTGTTGCCTGTGGGTATTTTGCCATGAAAAGCAGCAGGATCTGATGAGAGGTTTCATCCAGATCAAATCAGGGAATATTCAATAATGTCTCTGTTTTCACAGGAGACTTCCAAGGAGCAAGAGGGAGCCAGGGTTCTGCTGGGTGCACCCCAGGATGCTCAAGGCAGTCTGTGCTATGAAGGGAAGACAAAAGGGTAAGACTGTCAGGTTTTTGCCTACATCCTCTGAAATCAATGAGCCAGAGGGAGAGATCTCCAGTCTGAAGCCAGAGGGGAGGATTTCTTCACCATGCAACTATGTTATGTCTCATGAGGATAAGAAGCTGGGATAAAACCTGTGGGAATTCCCACCTTCTCAACAAAGCTCTGTCTGATGGTGCTCTGCCAGTGCACAACACTGTCCTCTCCTCTTTCTTAGCATCATGTTTCTCCTAGAAAGATCAGTTGTGAAACATTCACCAAGATTACCCTGAGATAGTTCCTGTTGGGTCTTGGGTTTTGAAACAAGTAGGAAAAATCTTTTTTTCAGGGCTAAATTTTCAGGCGTAACTGGGGCTCTTTTCTGAGGAATTTTCATCGGTTTGTGACTCCTATTTGAGCTCTACATAAGCACATTCACATGGGGAGCATTACAGTGGCCATGATCAAAAGATAAGTCTTGCAGCCATAAAGACTAGAGGTTTCTGATATTATCTTCAGTGAAATTCTAAACATTGCAAATACTGATATGGCTGGCTCAGCACCCAAGCTCTGACTAACTCATTCAGCCTCTGGCTATACCTCCAAATGCTTTAGTCCCTATGTGTGTCCCTGAGAAGATTTCTGTCCTGGGATGATCATGATCTTCAGAAAATCCCATGTGTGCATTCCCCAAGCCCTGAAACTGCTCTCTCCCTGACTGTACTAAACTGTGACCAGATTTCTGTAGTTTCTAATTGGGAGAGAGGAAGCAGAAACATTAAATGCAGGATGCTTTCTGCTGTACCTGGCCAGCTGCAGCTCTCAGTCCCAGGAGCCTGTAGGGATGTATTCCCCAGCCTCTGTGCCTCCCAGGACTAGGAATTGCTCTGCTGTGACAGTGGCTCTCATTTTACAACAGGACAGACAGCATGACGTTTTCACACGAAGAGGAGAGTGCTGTCCCTTGATAGAGTGCTTGGAAAATGCAGGATTTTTGTGTTTTATTTTTGATCATTAGATGTCAAGGATTCAACACTGAACAGCTCTGAAAGGTTTTGTTCTTGCAGATGCTGTTGGTTTGAGATATAAAGCCGTGCTCTGCTTCCCTACATCCCTCCTGGAATGAGCTGGAGGAAGCAGACAATGAGAATGCTGCTTTTCTACTAATTTCTCCCCCATCAGCAGTCATCAGAGCAGCCACTGGCTGAAAGCTGATGCATGCACTGGGGATAGTGCACACATGGCACAGCCTGGGTGAACTCAGGGTGAGTGCTTGCATAGGGAAGTTCACGTGTGTGATTCAGGTGAGAGATCATCAGCATGGAAATGATTGAGGGACAGTACCCGGGTGCCTGAAGTGTCTCTGACTTGTTGTGTGCATCTCTTACTCCTGTGCATGTATCAGTATGTGCACCCAAAGTGGAGGGGAGGAATTAATGAAGAGTCCCTTTGGGTTTGAGGAAGGGTCGCTATTGCTGCCTGTAGGTGTGGATATGTATGTTCAGAGGGAACGGTGTTTCTTGAGGCCACTTTGCTTGCATAGGGCTGAAGGTCTGGAGTGCTGGATGGCTTGTAAAGCCTGCACGTGGCACAGAAGGGGTGAGGCAGGGAGGGACCTAAATCCAGTTCAATAGAGGGGTTGTACAACTTTGCTACACCGACTGTCTTGCATGACCCAGGAATGTGTGTCATCCACTGCTGATGGGGCTAAACTGCTCTTAACCAGTGACAAATTCCCTTTAGTAGAGTCCTGACCCCCCTGCAGATGCACTGGGATGGTATTTGTCAGCTCTTGCAGCGGGGTCTGGATGTGGTTACCCATTCAGATCTGGAGCATTTCCACTCTTGGCAAGAAGCTGTTAAGAATACAGGGGTGGCAGGGAGGGGGAGTGTATCAGCTAATTGATTAGCTCTGTGAATCACAGAGATGCCAGCCTGTCAAAGAGTAAATCACTGGAGCTGTCTTTGGTGTCTCCTTCGGCCAAGGACACACCAGCCTGCTGTGTTGCCTTTCCTTTAATGTGCTTTCTCTCCTCTCTCTCTCTCCCTTAGTCTTGTGCAAGTGCATGCAGGGTTTCTCTTTTTCCACTGGATGCCTACATCTGCCATACTTTGTATTTTGATTCCTTCAGCAATTACTGGCTAAGCAGGTCAACCCTGTAAGACAGGCCTGCAGAGGAGTGATTACTAAGGAACGGGAAACGCAAAGAGTGGTATTAGAGGCCCCTCAAGGGATCTCTCTCCCTCCTACCACAGTGCTGTCACTCACTCTGAAAAACACCTCCCACTGCAAATAATCATAGTGAAGGTAATGGGGACCTCCAGTTAATCCCATCTTGTGGTAGTTGGAGGAGAGGGGAAATGAAAATGGGGGTGGCTGTTGGCAGAAACACACGGTCTTTTTGCACTGTCTGAAAAGCTATTGGTTGTTTTTTCCCATTTCCAGCATGGCTGGAGATTCACTAACAGTCATGTGGTGCTGAAAGACTGTAATAAAAAGCTAAGTGATGAGGCAGCTTTTGTGATATAATTTCAGCACTCCCAACAGGAGCTGAAGCCAGAACCCACATGTAAAAAAAAAAAAAGTGCTATTCAGACAAAACAGAACAAGTTAACCAAATTTCTCTAAATTTCAAGCCTGAACTAGCTCCAGAGCTTCAGAAACTGTTATAAGGTACATCTGATCTTGCTGCCAACATGCACCACATCTCCTATCACGTGCCATCTCGGATGGAAGACTACTCCCCAGGAATGAACTGCTTTCCTTGGTTCCTTGCCAATGCCACCTGGCCGACTCTGTCTAGGTAAAGCACAGCTCTAGTGAGCATTGGCTCAGACAGACACTCGGATCTGGGCCAGGCTGGAGATGGCCTGTTAGTAGCTGTCGCTTGCTTGGCTGGGTTGGTTTGTGGTGCTGGGAGAGGGTTCAGCAGTCGAAGGCTTCTGCCAAGATTTTCTGCATGACAGCACCCTCCTCACTGCAGTCTGTGGCTGGACTGAGCTGCTCCCTGAGCTTCCCAAGAGTGGGCCTGTAAGGGAAAGGAGTTCTGACGTTTCCGGGCTGTTCTCCTTGGAGGTCCCTGCAAGCACAAGCTGCTCCCTGTCCCAGTGCATGCAGCCTGTGTGTTAACAGCAGAGGGCTACTGGCCACACAGGCAGAGAGAGCGGGGCTCTGGTGCTCACTTCCTTCCTCAGAAGGTAGCCTGACCCTAAAAATGCTCATGGGAGTCTGGCGAGCAGAGAACGGTGCTCTCAGAACGTGCCTCGCTGTCATTCCTTCTCCCTACACCTCCCCATAAAGCAGCTCAGGGAATGTCATCACTCAGCAGGCTTAGGAGAAGCCCAAAGTGTCAAAAACAAATGAAAGAAACCACTCAAGGGTCGAAACAGCAACAAAGGTGTTAGTGAAGAAAGATGAGATAAGCAGTTTTGATGGAAGGATGTTTTATGCTAAATGCACTAAAATGCACTAAAATGCACTAAAATGCACTAAAATACCCTAAAATGCACTGTCTAGCTCTTATCTCAGGCTGTCGTAATGGGCTGTTTCTGTCTTCCAGCATGAGTTTATTGACACAATGTTCCTCATGTAAGAATTTCCAAATTGTATCCAAGTCAGCCAATCATCTGGCCCCTGGTAAAGCACCAGGATGGACATTTTAGTCTAAGGTGACATTTTTTGTCTTTGAAATTATTATTAAAGCTTTTTTTTTTTTGCTTGCATTTTTTTTCCCCCAAAAGCACCTTTCATTTGCCAACAGCTTTCTTGAACTGTGAAAACCAGGACATGGCACAGCTTTCCAGCGTGGATACCTGACTGTAGTTAATATCAGCTCATTCCTCCTACTCCCCTTCCTCTCTGTCTTCTTGCCTTAGAAGAGGGTTGAAAAGGGCTAAAAAACATGTGCCAGCCTGAAATTGCTCAGTGACACGTGTTTCTGAGAGCTAGAAATACCAGTCCTTGGAGGTTACACATGGAAACACTCAGTGATTTCCCGTTTCATTCCCCATCTCCATTTTGCACTGTCAGGTTTAAATCCATTTCACCCATGCCACATGAGCGCTGCATTGTTCTGAATTCCTCCTCAAAATGACACGCTTCCTGTGGCAATCTTGTTATCATTACCGACCAAGCATGTAATTTTCTCCTCTCCTCCTCTCCCCAAAAAATATATGATCTTAGTTTATTAGATTCTATATCTATAAAACAAGCCATGGTAGGAGGCACAATGAAAATATAAAGAAAGGTGATGAGGCATTTTGCTACCACCTCTGAATTCTGACTGGATTTCGGGATACACAAGACATTAAGCCATCATTCAGAATAAACATGTTAATCCCTCTTTAAACCTTAGCTGCCAAAGCACAGGTGACCACTCGTGGCTTTTGAAGGGCATAATGCTGTTGGTCTTAGCAGGAATGCACCTTGCTGCATTTCCTTGTGTATCTTGAGCGAGAACCCCCTGACAGGGTGCTAATGGCCAGATTCATCTGGAGAAGAGGTGATTACTAGAAATGTAGAGATGATGGTTTAACATTACAGTGTATATGCAAGTTCTTTTTCTTGGGCTTGAGATCTCAAAGAACCTCTCAGAGGTAATCAATGGCACTTTAGTACCCTTTGAAGCTTTTATTCACAACATTTGCATGGTACTTTGTGACACATTGACTTTACTATTTTCCTTCAATTTTAAACAAAATTGCTCCAGACCTGCATTTAAGTTGCTGTAAATGTGGTGATCTGTCAGCTTCAATCACACACTACATCTGGGCCTCCCTTTCTGCTGCAAAATCTTGGGTCAACATTACATTTTCCTATGCTCTAGGATGGCAATGGGCTAATTGCTTAACACTGCACCTGCCCTTCTGTGAACAGAGACACTGCACCTTAAAAGAACTCAACAGGATTGGCATTGACCTGCCAGAGAATTACAGTGCTGGAACGTCAAATTGATAGAACACTAAAATAAACTGGGCTCCAAGGCTCTGAATGGGCAATATTGTATATGTTAAGTGAATGAGGGCTGAATGTTCAAACAGCTTCTTTAAAAATGCAAAGCAATTTCCTAATTTAAGTCCGTACATACATTTGGGGGTTGATTTGGGACCTAAAGCAGCTGCCTTTTTTTTTTGTTGGTTTTTTTTTTTTTGATCTACAGCTTTGATCTCATACAGCCACGTGAGCTTATTGGTGTCAGAAACAAACTCTATATGGAAAAAGTCAAAGGCAATTTATACCTCATGGATATAAATTGGAAAACTGCACCTTTAAAAAGATATCAAAATGTATAATGCATTCATCTGCCTGGAAAATGCCATGAATCTCTCATTCCCCCATATCTTGTACTCAGCCAAGCTCTTTCCTGCAGCTGGTACTGTGCACGCAGTCCTCCTTGCAGCTCAAAAGGTTGGAGTTAACCTGACTCCAAGGAAAGCTGCTTCTCACAACCAAAATCATGACCCACCTGCAAGGAAGACCACGAAGAGTTCAGGAATCAGCACCCCAAAGTTTTGGATGGGCCAGGCTGAATGTGGTGATGCCGTTCCCTCCAACTGGGAGCACTAAAAGTTTGGCATGAGGCGTGAAATATTTAACCAGGCTGCCACTATGTAAAAATGATCGAGAGTGCTTGAGCAGAACATCTGTCAGCAAGGTGGCAGCTGGCAGAGCCCAGCAAGGATTTTCTGGGGAGAAATGGGCATAGTTTCCCAATTTTGCTGCAATGCTGAGCTGCGTGGGAGGGTGAGGGGAGCTCGTGTGAGTGTGTGGCTCACTCAACGAAGAGACAGAACAAGTGCCCTGAGGAACCACGTCTGAGAGGGCAGACGTGAGTGCTGCAGTGTGGGAGAGGACACAGGGAGCAGTGGGCTCAGTAGGTGGCTCCTCGTGGCCCAGGCAGTGGCCTCTGATTGCCCACAGCCCCTTCCCACCCTGGGTCTGTCAGCAAACCCTGATCCCAGACTCTGGTCCTTGCAGATTTTTTTTTGCATGTGTAGGTGTCTAACTCCAGGCCTTTGAGAAGGGGACACCTGGAGCGAGGTGAGTGTCCCACCAAGGGCCCAAGCTCTGGTCTTGGTGCTCTCAATGCAGATGGGATTGAGCAGCTCAGTCACAGGCAGGTATCCACGACCTAGCTCAGCAGAAGGAAAGAGATTTGGGTCCAAAAATCTTCCAACACAGTCTGGGGAGAGATGGGTGTGACATTGCTCTGCCATTTGTCCTCCCACTGCTTTCAAATGAGCTTTATTTGACCTTCTCCAGACTTTGGGTGGCCCATCACTGGCTTCTTACTTCCCTCATGTACTCTCTTTTCCCAAAATTCTTCTCACAGTAGGAAAGTGAGGTATGAGGCTGGAGGGAGGCAAACAAACAGAGCCTGAAACCTTCTTCGAGAGGGAGCAGACTTATGTGTGAGGAGGAAGGATGTACAGAGAGAGAGGTTCAGGGGATGAAGTGGTCTAAGGAAGTCACCCTGATTGCACAAGTTCTTTGTAAATACAACAGGGCTTCAGTGCAATGTTTAATTGCTTTGTCTCTGTGTCAGGGTAACTCCTTAGGTGCACACAAGGGTACCCACACTCCCACTCTCTTCTTCCACCAGATCATGCAAAGGCTCAGAAATGCAGTAATTAATTTCCCCATCGTTACCACTGCCGCCCTGCAGATAATTCTGATGAGTTTTGAATTTAGCACTGTTCTGTAAGCAAATATTTCCTATTTTTGCACTAAGATAGAGATTGCCAGAGACCGAGAGTTTTATCCATGGTGCAGGTCACCAGAAAGGGTTAATCAGCTGGGGGTACATATTGTCTGACTCCCATAGTGTGGGAGTGAGACAATAGGAGATCAGAGTGGGACTCAACTTCTTTACATTCTCCCCCACACTCCTTTTGGAGGGTGTTTCAGGGACAGGCTGTGAGGAATGCACACTATCTAATCTGCATGTATAATGTAAATATGCACATTTTTATTTGCTCTCTCCATCTGCAGGGAACTTGCTGGCATCAGAACAGCCATGTGGGCTCACAGCAAAGTTTCCTTGTAAAAGGGAAGGAGAAGACTTAGCAAGGCTGCTTGCTCTCTGCCTCCTGCATCCTGTGCAAATGGGTGTACGAAGCCTGTCCTACTCACACCTTCACATTTGCCCTTTGGTCTCAAAATCTGGGATGGACTGGGTTCCTTAAAGAGAGCTGGTCCCTTAAGTGAGCTGGAAAATCAGTGTGGAAGAGGGAAGAGAAGAAATTGCACTTGGCCGACCTTAAACCATAATTTAAACCAATTTCTCTAGCGTAGGAGAAACTTAAAAAAAATAATACTTAGGATAGGACGACTAGTTTTTATCTTTTGGAACAGACAAGGCTAAATGGAGGTAAATTCAAGAATGCTAAGCTTCTCAACATGAGGAAATCAAAATGTTTCATCTGAGTTGTCAAAATAAAATGTCTAGGCTGTATGTTTTGCAGGTTTTTTCCGTGTTTGCATTTGAAGCAAGTTGGGTAATTTGCAGATTGACTAAAGCAGCATTTTTTACTTAAAAAAAAAAAAAGTAATTTTCATGAAAAGCTGTTCCCCAGCTCCATTGTGGCCTTCTGAACAATGTTATTACCCTGGCTGGGAAGCAACAGCAGCAGCAGCAGCTGGAGTCCCTTGCCCTGCCATCAATAGCTTGCAGCACTTGGAGTCCTGGCTGCCCTATAAATTGTCTGTCTCCCAACTGGCTGAACTGTCTGACTTTGCTCCACAAAATGTCTTGGACTCAGGTCACTTGAAATCAGGAAGAGGTGTTGCTGTGCGGAAAGCAATGGTGCAAAAACCACAAGTTTCCACAAAGTCCCCAGGATCTAGCAAAAACTTTCTTCACAGTCTTTTTCGAGAACATAGATCTGCCTTCCCATGGAATTTTGTGAAGGCATGGCTGACTCAGAAGGGGTTTTAATCTGTTTTCCTTATTGTTCCACTGCATGCATGTGTATTTGCGTGAGGTATTTTTGTGTACGTGGTCGTGGCAGTATAAATATTAATAGCACAAGGGTGAGAATACATGTGGCCCTCAAATGAGGTTATATAAACACACAGCTGCTGGGCTGTTTGTAAATTTATAAAGACGCATTTCCATCAAGAGTGTGAAAGTCAAATAACCGTGCAGGGAGAGAGTGCACATATGCTTCATAAACTGCACAAGATTACATGGTGCTACTTAAACCCCAGCCCCACTGGTGTCAGCTGGAGCTCTGCCACTGACTTCAGTGGGATCAGGACTTGGCACAGTGCACTTGCTGTGATTTCCATGGATAAAGCAGAGTGAGCTACTGGAAAAAATCAGTATGAGAAGTGCCAGTCCCTTGTGACTTGCTGACATCTGAGCCTGATGGGGATGATACAGCAGGGTAACACCACACAGCAGAGAGCCTCCACCCTCGCCTCCTGCAGACCGCTGTCGATGGGAAAACAGGACGTGGATAGGGCTGTGACCAGGAGGAAAGCAGCTCTGCATTGGCCTCCCTGCACTCTGAGCTCTGCTAGAGAGGGCACTGGTGCTGCCTCAGCCAGACCAACAAAAGGGCATCCCTTGTGTGGTGAAAAGGGTGATGTGTTGACAGTGGGCAGGTCAGAGTGTGGATTTCCACGCAGTCCCATTCGTGCAGCTTTAGCAGCTGCTTGCACTCACAGCCTCCCCAGGAGGTTTGGCAGTCACTGGCAGACTACATTCTGAAAGACAGGACTTGATGGGGCTAAGGTTTCATCCCATGAACAAGGTGGAGCAGGCAAGGAGATGAGTCAGAACCAGGAAGGTTTCGGGCACAAAAAAGAGTTGTTTAGACTGGGAAATAGATTAAGTAATTGAAACAAAATCCCTCGCTTTCTGGGATTCTTAAATTCTGAAGTGCAATATTACATTTTTCCTACTGCAGAAGATGCTACTCACACCTCAATGGCAAGCCTAGCATTGTTATTTGGGCTCACAAAATTACCTTGGTCATGATAGTAGCTTTTCAACCAGGAGCATCTTCCTAAGTGACTTCTCTCAGTCTGCTGCAATACAGCAGGTCCAACTCAGATAAAGGCCTTGATGTGTGGAAATTTGTTTGAACCTTCTCCATACCCTCTATCCCCTCTGGTTTGGTTTAGGTGTTGAAAGAGGAGCTCACGAGAAACTGTTCCATAACCTTCCTGAGGCAGCCTAACCTCATAGGAAGGGTGTTGTGCCAAAACCCGCAGATTGTTTTCGGTTTTGTTTTGCAGTGTCACTGATGCTTTAACAATTGATCCAAAACATAGTCATGTAGTCACCCAGCCCTGGAGGACTTTCTTTATGGGCACCAAAGGCTGGGATTCCTTTTTTCTGGATCTTCACCAAAGTGCCTGATTGATATAAGGTTGGCCCAGAATCCCTGGGTACCCAGTGAAGAGAAACAGGCATGTCCAGATGGCAATTCAGATCTTGGGTGAGGTAAGGGAAGTGGATTGAATCCAAGCCTCAATCTGCCCTTGATTGGGAAAATTTATCTTCTAATGGTTTAATGCTGCCCTCAGGGGAGGGGATCCATCTGGGGGAGGTATTATACAACAGGTTGGGTTGTAAATGTGTGCTGGAGTGCACTAAAAACTCACCTCCCTCTGCAGACAAGACCTTTACTGAAATGAGAATAATTGAATTTTTGGTTCACTAGCAAAAACACTTTTTTCTGTATTGTTTCTGACTGTTTTTTTCCAAGCCAAAAGTAAAGCAAAAAAAAAAAAGCGACATCTTGGTTCGGGCAAAACATTTCTTTTGTCTCTTTAAGAGAAGTAACAGCTGGATTATGAGCACACTTTTCAAAACAAAATGTAAGGCAAATTCTAACAAAACTAAATTTGCAAAGAGAAGATCAAAACATTTTCTTTGAAAGTGGCAAAATGTTTCATTTTAGATCTGAGCAACATATTCAATGTCAAAAAGAAGTTTCAAAATTCCCCTTTTAGCCTCTGAGTAGGATTCAGTGAAGCAAATATAAATTTGAAAAAAGTTGCTGTTACCAAATCTGCATTGCCCACTGGAAGAAAATAATCCCAAAATGTCTTTCTGTCTAAAAATGAGTCTACAAATGCAAGAGATCAGGCAGCTCTTTCTTGGACACAGTGCAGAGCTGTTTCAGCTAAAGTTTCAGCAAGTCACCCCTAGGCTTTGCAGTAATGTCTCTGTTCAGTGATCACAAATCCCTTGCAATTTGGAACATAAAAACATCCTGCTAGTGCCATCATAGACAGACATCAGTCACCTCATCCAGAAGGCAGCATGAGAGCAACCTGGCCTTGATTTATCATACCTTTACTTCAGCTTATTTGTGTTTGTTCCAAGCAGCAGACTGGCTTTTGCTATATTTATTTTCAATCTGGGGAGAAGGGCTGAAGGGAGTAATACAAATTTTATGAGAATGTTTTGTATTTTATCCCAAGTGTTTCTTGCTTCCTTATGTAAAACATAAGTGAAAGAAGGGGATGGGTGGGGGAAAAGTGGTTTCCCAGAGTAGCACAATTGTGCAGATGGAGGAGCCACACGGGTTTTGCAGAGGAGGACTGGGGACGAGTTAGAAAGGCAGGGCGGATGCTGATTTCCCAGTCTGCAGGGTGGAGGGAGCACCAGCAGCAATCAGCCAGCAGCAATCCCTTTCCTGGGTGGGTATGGATGAGAAAAGCCTGGAAGTGGAGAAACCAATCTCTCGGTGTCCTCCAACCATGGACACCTCAGAGTGCCTTGCCTGGACCAGGATTTGAGAGCATGTGGAGGGAAGCAGGCACTGCCTGGTCTGCGGGCGATGGTGGAACTGCTTTTCCCAGCTGCCTCATCTCCCTCCACACCGCTCCCCAGACGTGTACTTAGCTCAGCTGGGTGGCCTGGCCTGATGTGCCCGCTCCATCATTATCCAGACAGGGATTTCGAAAGCCACTTGAAATGCCTGTGATTGTGCTGGCGTTAGGTGGCAATTTGCCAGCTGGAGCTCCGTGCTGCAGCCGGCAGGACAGCGGAGGACAGCGGGGACAGCGGCTCACCGGGGCAGCCAGTGCATGTGTGCATCCTCCTCCTCTGCCTGCTCGCTGCTGCTCCCAGCATCTTCAAAGGTTGAAAGTTTTGCCTACCTTTAGATGTCTAGACATGTGAAAGACGTCTTGAGCCGTGGCCATGAGGTCAGGGATATAAAGAGGACCATGTGTTACCACTGGTGAAGTTATTCTGGACTTACAGCACTGTGCTGAACGCATTGCAGTGATTTTCCCTGCCCTACACCTCCTGCAGGGAGGTGGGTTTGTGGGGCCATCAGAGTGGCTGCTTCCACGAGCTTTGCTCAGTGATATGCTCTGCTTGGGCTTGTTACTGGTGTGAGCTGTGGCCTGACCTTAGTGCCACTTCTCAGACGAAATTCCTTCTGGTTTTTCCCAGGCATGCTCTGTACAGAGTAATCAAAGGGCCTTGGCTGCTGTCCCTCTGATGCATGTGCTTTTCAGTTTGATTTTCCTCTCCTGTCACACAGCACCCAGCCTGTACCACAGCACATTCCCCACATCCCCTCATGAGGGATATTAGCCTGCTCAGCTGTACTTCACTCTGGTTTCCTCCAGCAAGCACTGCTCTGGAGCGCAGGAGGAGATGGAAGGAGGCATCAGGTAAAGCCAGGCACGAGCCCTGGAAGCAGCAGGGGTTCAGCAAGGATGAGCCTGCCCCAATTCTGTTTCCAGTGTCAGTCTGGAAGTGATATGTGAGAGGCAGATATGGGTACACTCAGCCTGAGGAGGATTCACGTGAAAGGCACCATCTTCAGCAAGGAAATATGCAGATTTTTTGGAGGAAGGAAGTGTGTTTACCCCATAGAGAAATTTTGTCTTGGTGTTAGAGAAAGTCACCGGTGCCTGAAAAAATTGGTAAATCTTCCAAACAAACAAAAGTGTTTGGGAATTTCTCTAGGAATGCTGCACAGAATAAGTGAATTTGCTAATTGTTCTACACCAGGTTGTTTTGTTTGGCTCTAATTATATCCTTCCAGCAAAATAATTATTTTCCAGTCCCCTCCCTGATAAGCGAGCAACAGAGTAATTACCTGAAATACTGCACTTGGACAGGAAAGCCACCAATATTATTTAAGCTGCAACAAACTATAGGGTACAGCTGACTCCCACTGTTCCCCTTCCAATATGTGTCTATTCTGTAATTCCAGATCTATGATACCTGCTATTCCCTGTCCCTTTGAAATAACAATGTCTGTCTTTACACATTGCTTTTCCATCACAGACCTCAAAGTACTTCACAAGGGCAAGTATGACTACTATCATTTTTTAGATAAGAAATCCAGACACCAGGAGGTTAACTGCCACTGGACTGTCCCACATCTACTCTCCTGCCACCAGATCATCCATTTATGATGCAGGTCAAATTTCTCCCTTTCATTCCTGGATCGTTCTCTCTTCCCTGTTCATTCCAATAGAATCCAAAGGCTTGTGCAGAGATTTAAATTTATGTGGAGCTATTGACACTGTGTTCTGCTCTTCGTCTCCTTGTGGTTCCTGGAAATTCTTGTATATCTGCCTGCTTTAGAAAAACCTGAGATAATTTCTTTTTCTATGAGCACAGATTACAAAAACAGATCTGGTTCTTGTATCTCCCAAACTCTGAAGGAGCCTGACTGTGAGAATTCAGCTAAGACTGTTTGCAGAATAAAGGCTCATTACAATATTCAGTAATTTTGACTCAAGTTTGCACTCCAGCACTGCTTCTGACTTCACAGGCTGAAATGCTGGTGTCTCTTTATATTGGAGTCTTCTTGGTCCATTTCTGCTCAAGAATGCTCATGGCTATGTTTAAAATTCAGAAGAAGTTTATTTTTGGCAGTAGCCTGTGCCTGAACTTTTACACCCAGCATCAATTGTGGCGAGGGGAGAAAATGAATCTTTGCCTTTGAATGATTCACTGTTTAAAAGTGGGGCTTATAATGGCAGCAATGAAAGAGTTTCATTTATATCAGCCTCAGTACGACAACGATAATATATTTCATGGGACAGAAGAGTGACAAGAGAAGAGAGGTAAAGAACCAACAATATTTATCTCTGAGGTGTTCCCCCAGCAAAAACAATTACTGGTCCTGTTCTTCTGGAGGGTGTGAAGATGCTTTTGTCACACCTGAATTTCCCTGTGGGAGTTGGATAGGACACCAAAGACAGAAGAGATGAAAGGACATAATTCAGCCGACCTGGGTAGATTTGCAGATGCTTATTTGTGCCAGGACCTTCACACTTTGAAACCTTTCCCATTAGTGCAATGTACACTTTGGTGGAAGCAGGGTAACCTCAGAACATCCTCATCAGGAAACCATTAAAATATCTGCATGGGGACAGCTGTTTTGTCAGGGATCTGAAAAAAGAGCATAAGAATAGCACAAAAATTTATGATGCTTCCCTTACATCTTCCTGAATTCCTGATGATTTTATCCCTTCATTGCTGTAGTTCTCCTTCTGCACTCCTGCACAGATACTTGTGAGTGCACATCCTGATATTGTAGAGGCACTTGCATCTTGAATCTGAACAGGGAACCACATTGAGTAGGGTCCCTGCAAACCAAGGTCAAAACCAATTGGATCACAAATAGAGATGCTCACACAAAGGCTTTCAAGTAAATTCTTAAGGAGAGAATAATTAGAGACATGGAAGTAAAGGCAAAATGGGATAAAATGTTAGATAGGTTTAACAAAGACTCAGAGAGTGCCAGACTAACTCGATATCATTCTTTGATAAGATAATTGATTTTCTAGACAAAGGAAAAGCAGTAGATCTAATCTATCTGGATTTCAGTAAAGCATTCGATATGGTGCTGCATGAGAAATGATTAGTTTTGTTGGCAGATCTGGGGTTTAGCACGGGAACTGTAAGGCAAACAAAGAAACAGCTGAAGGGGAAACAACAAACAACAGGTTTGTTTAAAGGGAGAAGCATCAGGTTGAAAACTAGATAGGAATGTCAGTTCTAAAAGGGCTTTCTGGTGTCTAATCTGGTTTAAACTCTCATGGATACTCTTTTTTATACATTCAGTGTATAAAAGTGCAGAAAATATTTGTACCTCTGGGTGCAAACCTGGAAAACTTTACAAATGAGAAGAAGTGCTGGAACATTGTAAGAGGAATTAGATGATTTTGAGAGCTGGGGTAACAGAAACAGGGTGGGGTCTACTAGTTCAGACTGCTGTGCCATACATTTAGGTAGCAGCAGTAATATTCTTTGCTGTGATCTGTCCCTTGGCAATGACATGTGAGAAGAAAAAATTAGGCGCAACAATTGATGATCCATCAATAAGTTGTCACCATTAAAAAGTCAACGTGGGATTTGAGTACAGCAGCTGGTGCAGTTCTACTTGAAAAAGTATGGATGCTGCTGTGCAAGGTCAGATCTCCTGATGTGCTGTCTGCTGATCAGGAAGGGGGAATTTAAAGTAGAGCAGTTGGAGAACAGGGCAACGTGGCTGAAAAGAATGGAGGGTTCTACTATAAGAATTAGGAAGACCTGTCTTACACAGCCTAGAAATTGAACAATTATGTAGTGCTGTAAACACCAGGAAAAGGCAAGAGCACTTTAACCTAAAGAAGAAGATACCTATTGGTGAAAGATACTCATAAACACATTTGGCTTAGATTTCAGAGGACGATCTCATTCCACCAGAATATTGAATGTCATTTAGGGGGAATGTATTCTAAAAACCTGCTAATTTAAAGATGGAAAGGGATTGGTTGTGGCAGAGTTGTTTGGGGGAGACTGGTACATCACATGCCCAAAATATTCAGTCTCCAGCATTGTTTTTTAGTCCCTTTTTAATCAGCAACAGAGAAATGAAATCATAAAACAGTATGAAAAAGGAAGCAAACAGCCAGTCTCTTGGTTATATGTTTTGTCAGTCCCCTGCTGGTGCCTTGGCTTAGAATTATTTATGTTCATTCCCAGTGTCTCATATCTTACCAGTTCAAGTTGATTTCTAGCACATATTTTTGCATTGCAGTTAGGTACATTGCTCTCAGGCTGAAATACAATATTCACAACTCCCTCAGTGCCATGGCATTCCCTTTAATAGGGACTCCAGAGGTAAATCCTGCACCCCAATAACAGGGACATATTATTCCCCCTTTAAAATGACCTTGCCTTTCATCCAGACCCCAGTGGTCAATGTAAATTGTGTTGCTCCAATAAAATGTAGTTAGCTGATGAGCTCAGAGGCATTATTTCTCCTTCCTTAGGCATAGCCTGCAGCATTAGTTTGTAGGGGGTTAGCTGGCACTGATAGAGTGATCTCTGCATTGGAAAAACAGATTGGCATGATGGGCATGAACAGTTTAGCAGGCTGGAGGCAGGGAAGCAGGAATTTACAAGCAAATTGGTTTAAGTACAGATTGTTTCGTTTCTGAGAACAGCAGCAGGGAGCTCCGAAGTTGCATGCTGCTGCAGCTGTTTAGCCATTAGTTGAAGAAAAGAAAGAAAAATAAATTAGACAAAGGAATAATCTTTGAATAGCAACAGAATATTTCAAAATAGGATTAAGAACAAAGCTTTAAAGGGTGCCTTTTTTTGAGTGGTAGGGGACAAGATGTGAGATTGGCATCAGCAAGGTAAATAGAGATGACTGTATAGACTCAGAGAATGCATCCTCTATTCAAATTCCATAAAATATGAATTTGACACCCTGAACTAGTAGACATGAGGATAATGCAGAGTGAGCAGTGTAAATGTAAAAATAGAGTAAACCCAAGTAAAATTGGGTTTTTCTGCTGCGAGCGTAAGAACAGCAGACTGGGACGGGGCTCACCCAGCACGCAGGGCTCTGTCCCTGCCACCTCCAACAGAGGAAGACACTGCAATAATCTTGCTGCATTTTACAGCAACTTCAGCCTTTCATCAGGGAAGGCGTTCTCTGCTCGCAGTCCCTGCAATGGAACTGAGAAGTCATTTAAAGATTAGCTGAGATGTTATTTCTATCAAGCATCCTTTAAGCCTGGCCATTAGCAGCAAATTGGCTGTGAAGAGTGCAGGAGCGCCTTTCATTCTGACAGGCAGCTTACAGGTGAGGGACTTCCCCAACCAGGGCTGCTACCCTTATATTGAATAATTCCTTACAGAATTTTTCTCTCCTTATTATCCCGCCACTTTTAAAACCCATATAAAAATTTAGCATCCACAGCCTCTCATGGCAAGGGTGCAGAGTAATCTTCTGATGTACATTTTGAACTTGCCATCAACTAAATTTATTCCATAACCCCTCATTGTCTTATGGAAAGAGCCAGTGCATGGTAATTCCCTGTTCATATTTTCTACAGTGAAATAATAGCAGAAGGAATCAATCTCCTCCTGTGTCCACGAGTATCTAATTTTGACCACGGCAGACTGGCTTTGAGGGCGTGTCAGACCGTGGGTCACAAATATCCTGTTGCTGCACAGCTGGAACAACGGGAAGGCAGAAATTAGGACATCTCAAAGACCCTGTATCTTCTTATTTTTTCTTTATTTTCCCTCTTCCCTCCATTTTCCAGACTTGGTTTGTGACTGGTGTGTCTTACGACGACGACGGAACTTGCAGGTATTTCACGTCAGGACCATTTCTGACCACGCTGGCTGAAGGTCCCATTATGCAGGGATAAAGGCATGTACAATTTTTATCTCGAGTTGGTAATAACAGGAGCTTAAGTTTCACTGATTTGTTGTCAATGTCATAACCCACTTATGAAAGCATCATAACACAGCCATAGAAGCATAGCTAATTGAAGTCCATTTTGGTGAAACTACAAGGGAAATTGGCCTCTTGTTTAACAGCATTAATTTACTCTGTTCCAAAGTATGGATCGATAAACAAACAGACAAAAATAAGCTTTTGAGTTTATTCAGAAGAGAAAGAATTATGACATGAAGGATAATGTCTCCCTACTTTATGGTACCTCTGGCAATAATATATTGAAGTTGTTATGAAGCCATGATCATATCAGAGACATTGAGCAAAGAAACAACCACAACCAAACTCAATTTTACATATATTCTTTCACATGAGAGACAAATCAATCCATTCTCATAAATAATAGCAAAATCCCTTGAATAGTTCAAAATTCAATACACTTATTAGAATGTCACTAGAGCCCTGGGAACCAAGTGCATAAAAACATAGGTGGAAAGAATCATCCCAGTCCCATAATTTTAAGAATTCCTAGATAAGGAGTGGTCGTTAAAGATCCCATCACATTTTATTGGAGGGAAGGGATTTTACATACTACATGAACCCCACTCTTGTCGGTCAGCTGTGTTTGTTGAGAGGTTACTAAGTTTTGTGCAAGGCAGATGAAATTGGATGAGGATGTGGTCAAGACTGAGGATTAGACATACAATTTATGAGGCTGCTTGGGGAATGAAGACACTAAATCTTTTGTAGTCGTTTATAACATAATTTTTCACTGATTTGGATAACCTTTGTGACCTAGCAGGTCATATATAAATATTTTTTCTAAACACAAGGTTCTCTTTTTTGTCTTTGTATCCTTAAGGCACATTTACATCCTGCTGTCCCGACGTGAAAGTGCTATGCAACAGGTTCTGAGGGTCAAAATCGCACAGGATGCCTGTCTAGGTCCACAAAACCCATCATGTGCATATTTTGCATCCAAACTTCTGTTGTTTATTGATATTCCAGCAATGTTGAGTCCAGAGGCCTCCCAAGCTCTTTTGGTTCTTCTTCCTTCCTCACGCCCCATCCCTGGTGACTCAGTCTGCACCAGGCCACCCTGTCCTCCAACCAAGGCTACCTCTGGATGTGAGTGTTCTGCTTTTCCTCACCTAAACCCTCACCAGTATTGCCTCCCCTTTTGCACAGGCAGGGGCAAATGAAGGTGTCAGCCAGCCCCACACTGGAAGTGGGATTCTGTGTAGGTGGTGGGGCTGAGAGAGGCACCAAACTGAGTGTTTTTAAATAAACTCGGGGAAAACTACATCTTATGCTGAGCATATGACTGCCATAATAGTTTGTCTCATAACAAGGCTGTTAGCCAGAAGGGAAAGCAAAATTGTTGGTTTTTATATGTGTAACTAAGCATGCCTGGACAGAAGGGTGCATTTGGCATAATTCAAAACGCTGGATGTGTCTCAGTGAAAGCTCCCCCCAGGGCTGTGGGGATGCCCCACTCGGTGCAGGTTGGGGAGCTGGAACAAACCCTGCATGTCATGTGCAGAAGTCAGAGTAAGGAGTGAATTATTTGAGTATTTTAGGCTCAAGTAAGCTTGTCTTGACGATGACAAGCCTGTCAGGAGCTCCAATTCTGCCTCCTGGAGACACTAAAGCAAATGAGATGATTCCTGCTAAGCAGCCACCTTGGGAAGAATTATCTTATTTTATTATTTTTAAATAGAAAGCTTTTAAATACAGATTCAAGAGGACTGAGTAGAGCTAATGCATCAGGAGCACAGGATGCTGATTATTCATCATAATAAAAACACTGTTATGAATGAGAGAAGGAACAAATCACACCAACGGAACTGGACAGCCTATCTTGGTGGTTCGCTCCTCTGCTTTGGATTAGAGTTCCTCCTATCTTCACAGCCCATTTAACCAAGTCCAAGTGCTTCCTTTCACTGCCTGCCATCCTAATCTATGTAAACCAGCTCAGTCAGGCATTTTTCATTGAACTAATACATATTAATGGGCAATAATACAGTTGTACTATTGCATACATTTTCTTGAAGTACAATTTTCCATCTAAAGAATTTTATTCACATTGCTGCATGGTAACTGCATCCACAATAATATCTTTAGTGATTATTCATTACAGGAATAATACAGCTGTGCCAAAGACTATATTTTAGTGGCTTTATTTATTTTTATTTTTTTTTAACAAAAGATGCAATTTTATTTGTCAGTAATCATATTGTTGTCATCAACTGAAGAAAATAATTTTCTGCTCAGGTATTCAGAAAAGCAGCAGACAGGTAGAAATCAGGTATCTTTCATGTACCTATGAAGAGAGCGGATTTTAAGAATCATAGAATCATTAAGGTTGGAAAAGACCTCCAAGACATTGAGTCCAGCCTTTTACCAAACACCTCCATTCCACATAAACCACAGCACAAAGATCCACATCCAGTCATTTCTTGAGCACCTCCAGAGCTGGTGAGTCCACCAGTTCATGGGCAGTCCTTTCCAAGGCCTGGCCACCCTCTCAGTGAAAAAATTCTTCCTGATGTTCAACCTGAACCTCCCCCGGCACAGCCTGAGACAGTTGTCTTGTCCTGTCACTTGCTGGCTGGGAGAAGAGCCTGACCTCCACCTGGCCACAACCTCCTGTCAGGAAGCTGTAGAGAGTGATAAGGTCTTCCCTGAGTCTCCTCTTCTCTGGAAACCAAAACTTAGTTTAGATGACTGGAAAGTTTTCTAGTACATATGTAACGCATTCCCGTTGGAGCTTCCATGGACTTACAGACCTGGCAGGTATCTGTGATTAAACTCGGGCAGAACTGGGTATGAACGAGGGGCAGTGGCTGTTAATGGTCAAACATTGCTCACGTGTAATAAGCACATGCTGGATATCTCCTGTTTCCTTGGAAATTGATGCTGTGAAATGGAGACACGAGCAGGTAAAGAATGTGGTGGAAGTAAATTTGGCTTCAATTCACACTGAGTGATCTTCTCTCTGGTCTCACCTTTCTCCTCGTGCCCTGTGTGTTGCCCTCACTCCGTCACGGGGTACCCCTGGGAGCACAAACAGACTGCTCGGCATCCTTCAGTCAATTTGCTGCCACAGTATGAAAAACCAGCGACACAAGGCACCGTGTGGAACAAGATTGATAGGATAATAATGTGTGTCCATCTTTCTCACTAGAAAACTTCATCAATTATTGTGTCAGCTGTAATTGTGTTGTCTCTTGAGGAGAGGCAGGCAGTGGCACTGTTCTAAGGCGGCAGGAGGCCCTGTCCTTTCCTACCATGATGAGATAGCTTTTTGAGGGGAAAAGAGGCATCTCTTGAAAGCTGAGCCGCAACTGAACTGGCAAACCATAATTAGCTGCAGCGAAATAATTAGCAACATACACACCTTCAGGCAAGAAGCAATTCCAGTTACTCCTACAGAGGCAATTTGACCTCACTTAATGTCTATTATACATAACTTTGTAGAGTCCTATTGATACTGTAGTGCCAAGACCTGTGGGATCTGCCAAAATTTGTTTCCATCGCTTACTGAGGAAACAGCAGTTCTACAGTTCCTTGGGAGATTAATTAACTTGTCAAATAATTAAGTGGACAGCCGGTAATGAAGGTTCCCATTTCATAACTGATTTATCACTTTAGAAGCTTCCCAGTTTTAGCATCTTTACATGAAGGCTTCCATACAAGGAGAAAAATATTAAGGTGAGGCTGAATTGAGGGGAGCTTTTTTGTACATTTCACTTACCTGCCCAGGGTTTTTTTTCTGATTTTGCCCTGGGTTTGTGAGGAATGTCATAGTGATGCAATAAATCTCACATATATCTCACTGAAACTTTTAGGGCTGGATGACCATTTTCATTTTGATGGTAGCAGATTAGCACTGGCTGAATGACAAGATCAGATTTTTAGAATGAGCTACTGCTGCAGTGAATGTTAAAATTGTTTGGTCGTCTGCTGGTCTAATGATCACGATTTTGGCAGACCCAGTTTCAGCTACCTCCTCTGTATTCAGTGATGAGTTAAGGACAAAGTGAATTACCACTTTTTCATATATACTACCTCATCTTTGTTTCCCCTGAAAGTATTTGCAATACTTAGAGCACTTTTTTGGGATTGTAAAATCCAAAGTTTTACTGGTGTGTTAGTTATCTGAGAGGTAAGGCAGTGAATAAAAAATATCATGCATTATTCACCTTGCCCCTGAACTTAGAACTTCACGTGAAAGTATGACACACTGACACACTCTGAAGGCTGGCTATTCTGGTGAGATAGGCTCATTTTAATTGATTTTCTTAGAAGAATATGCATTACTTACATGAATATGCTGACATTTTCTTGGAGCACAAGTGAAAAATCTTGTCTCTTTTCCTGCCAAAGACCTTCCCAGGAAAACAGTTGTGCTAACCTGTTTAAAGAAAGCATCCAACACAATGTTATAATCCTGGGTGAACAGAAAAATGCATCAATAAATAAATGTGAGACTGAATTCTGAGTCTGCATGTGTTCAGAGGGGACATTGGTCGGGGCAGTTTATTCCTGCCTCTCGTTAACATGAATAATTGTTTTGTTTCAGGCAAGGAACTCTCAACTATCAATAAAACATAGCTGGTGTAGTCAGCCTCCTGTGGGGTACTTAATGATCCATAAAACTGTTTAAAGGGAGGCCGCCAACCTGATTTTGGCCCAACCTGTAGTTAGTTTTGATGTATCTATATTATACACATACAGATTTGCATTTATTGGCTTCGAAGCAGAAACTTCAGAAAGCATAGGATTGCCTGCACAAACTTCATTTGCCTCTTTTATGGAACTGGAATTGTATATCATATTTCATGACATGATCACAACTGTAGCTTCCAAATCACCGGTGTCCTGTGATCTTCCCTGTGGCAGCAAAACTCCAGGGCATGAGCTGTGACACGGGCACGAGGAGCACAGGTAGGACCTTGCTGACAGCTGAGACCTTTCCACCAAGTGATATGGTAAGAAAAATTGACTAGAGAGCATCCATTGGCCTTGTTTTTGGCCTTGCTTCCCTTGGCTTTGAATGTTCTTCACTGAACACACCGGAATGGGATTTGAAAATGCAGATTTCTACCTCCCTGTTGCTTCCACCACCACCTCTTTAACCTACCACATCTTATTTGAGATTGTTTGCTGTCATAGTCAATCTCTTTAAGGACTTGGAAGAACACTTTAATTAGCCCTGATGAAGTGGCTGGAGCCAAGTGAAGCCTGGCGGCTCTTGCTCTCCTTACATTTGTGTTTCCTGTTGCGTATATTTGCTGGCAGAATCTTAAACCTGACTAATTACTTTTTGTGATGTCCAGACATCTTTAGCAAAGTGATTCTTTCCTTTCTTACTAATGCTTATAATTTACATTTGTGTGCTCCCACATTCACCCTGCACAATCTTTAGAAAGATGTATCACACAGCACTTAAAGATCAAAAAAAGGAAGAAGAAAAGCTTGGAGGAGTTTGGAAATTGTATCATAAAAATCAGCCATGATGTCTCAGCTTCTCCTATTACTGACAGATCCTTCCACCAGTTTTACATCACTTGCATCAGCATGGGCTCCTTGCATCAGATTCTTCTCCATGCCTCCCAGCTTCCCAAGGAATCAGGCCTGGGTATACCAGGATCAATCCTTTCCCCTTCAGCTGCCACTCCGTTCTTTCCTGTGCCCATGCACAGCATGAAAGCTTCTGTAATCTGTGTTTGAAAGCAAAATCCCCCTTCTAATTTGTCCTTCCAGAGAAGAAGCACAAAGGAGCCAGATGCCCAACATATGACTTTGGTAGATATAAATCTAAGACAGAACAGATGATCATCTGCAGAAAAATCATCCTGTTGTTAATAGAGCCTTCAGGAATATTAGCAGACTGCTATAGCTTATGTTAGTCTCTCAAAGCTCAGCTGCTTTTTCCTCTGTGCATGTTCCATATTCACCCTTCCCCTCCTCTCCTCATAGATAAAGCCATCATTCAATCCTCTTCATCTGCCACTCCATTTCAGCAATTTTGCCCAACTGATGCTTCAATGATGCTCCTCTTCTTTCCTCAGTTTAGTCCATAGAAAATGTAGCATTAATAGGCTAATATCTGTGTATCCAGTTCTATATCAAGGGGATGGAAAATGGCTTATTTCTGTGAGACCAAAAATAACCTGAAATCATTACAATTCAATTCCTTGCTTGCTTTATATCTGCTTGGGAAAATATGGCCCATGGCAACTAGGAAGAGGACTCAACAAACTAATTTCCATGAAGGAGCTGATTAGAATCTGTGGAGATGTTTTTGTAGGTGGAAGGCTGCTTAGCTCCTATCACAGTTGCTGTCTCAAAATTCATCAAGCCCATTGTAGTAATTATATTAATCACCCAGAAACTCTGGCAGGATGTCACGCATTATGAAGCCACAGCCTGCTATAAAGTAATTATTCAAATTTTCCCCCTCCAGAGAGGACTATACGTGGCCTTACCCAGGGAGATGTTCAGGTCAGAGCTGAGAACCTGTGGAACATTTTCCACGGATTCTGCAGTGGAATGGCTGTATTTGAAGTTAAGGCAGTTACATCTTTAGACACCGAACTAAAAATAGCTACATATGTTGACGAGACAACCTTTGAGAGCTGTGATGAATGAACACTTTTTTTTTTTTTTTGCTGAAAAGCACTCCTTGTTTTCAAGTAGCTTTCCTAGTTGAAAAAGGACAATGCACGCAGGTTTTCTTGAAAATATTCTGGGAAAACTTTTCAGAATGATAACGCACAGCAATGAAAAGGGGTCTTTAACCTCCAAATCCAATGAGCTAGGCAGGAATTCTTCCAGGGAGAGGCATCTTCTTGACTGCTTTTTAAAGCAATGGCTCTGAAAATAGCAGATGCTTCCTTCTTGCTCACCTGCCTTCTCACCCGTCATGGGATTGGCATTCACTTGTGAAACGCCAGATCAGAAACAAATGCAGCCACCTATTTATAAGCACCTCCCCATCAAACACCCTGCATAATGCCTGTGGAAAACAAGGTGCCCCAGGTGACTCTCCTCCTCTCACAACAGTTCATGGGCTTCACTGCAATTATTTCCAATGATAATTGTAAAGATAACACCATTTAAATTATCTAATGTTTTATTCAATATTTCAGTGACTTTCAATTATGTCCAATTATAATTCAACAGCTTTCTATTTAAAACAATTATTGTCTTTTAAAACCTGTTTCAAGTCAAATAAATTGTTTGCCTTTATTCCTCCCTGGCTTCTTCCATAGGTATTCATTCTAGGTCTCCCTTTGGTTTTCCAGTTCCCCATTAACTTGTGTGGCCTTTCATTAACCACTTATGTGCCCTCCCACTCTACCACACAATCAAGCCTCTGAGAAGAAGCTGTCAGCACAGCCTCTGAAACAACCACAATCAATTAAACTCATTAAAAATCAATAGGATTAAATTATGAGCAGATTGGTTAGCACTGGGGTACTTGGAGCTGGGAGGAGTCCACTGGGGCAAGGATGAGCCCCATCTTTGGCTTTGGGGTTTTACATGTTAGGAAATGAGGGTGTCACCATGAGCTATGAGCTCTGACAGAAATGTGAGCACGTGGCAAGTGAGGGGAATATTACTACAGTTCATCTTAGAACAGGAATACTGTGGGGTAAGACTCTTCTTTGGTTCATGGAATTTATGGAGAAATAATGCTTGAAAGGAGTCTCCCTAAGACACACTTGCAGTGATGTTAACTTATATGTTATTTTCTTATTTCTTTGTAGCACAAAATATGTCCTGGTAACAGGAACGGGTTGTTCTGTGATTTTGAAAAAAAAAAATTATGTTTGATCATAAAGCTATTTGAATCTGTGAAAAAAACTCCCTTTGGATACGGGATGGGAAGAAACCCTTCATTGCAAATTGTTGTCTCCTTGCTGTTCTTTGAAGGTGAGTTCCCAGTTCAATAGCTTTACATAACTGCGAGTTATTGAGAGATATTGGGGAATAAAAAAGTTTGGTTTGTGTCGATGTAGAACAGAGGCACCTTGTCCTTCATTTCACTCAATTTCTAGGTTCTTTTCTTGATAAGAACTTGGCACATTTAAAATGAAGTGTTTTTTTAATGTCATTTTATTCCCCAAGAGAAAAAACCCACACAAATCTTTCAGTTAAAACCCATGTTTTTAAATATATTTTTTCCTAGTGGGACACTTCTAAAAATGAAAGCATGTGTTCTTCTCTTTGGATTTTTTGCCACAATGTTTTCATTTAAGCAAGATACTTTTCCCACAAAAAACATACACACATTAGACTGAAAACATCCATAAAGCTTAAACAATTCCATTTGGGATTTTTCTCTGGAAATGGAAAATCAGAAAAAATCAAAATAGGTCAGGAAAAGTTTTCCATTTAGCCAAAACAGTACTTTTCAATTAATTTATTCTCAATCAAAACGTTTCACTCAACTCTAATCGCTGGACTGAAGTCACCCTGCAGGATTCAAAATGAGTTGATTTGGATGCTCCCATGGGTTCCCATGAATCGGAAAAGTAATCAGTCCATCATCTTCCTGCTCTCACAGTTTTCTGTTGAGTAATTCTCCAGATCATACTTGCTGAAACTCCTTGTCTGGCTTATTTTTCTACCTAGCAACGATGACTGCAGCATCCACGGCCCCAGTCCAGCAAAGCACTTTACACACATTCTTTAGTTAACGTAGTCTCCTTGATGTTAATGAGGTATTCATGTACTTAAAGTTAAGCCCAAGCTTAAGTGATTTGTTGGATGGAGTCCTGAGCCCTGGAAGGGGAGGTGCTGAGAGCCGTTTTGTGGAAGCATCCTCAGCTTTAAAGCAGCGTGGCTTGGCAGTGGTCAAAAGTTGTATTGATTTGAGTAAATCAGTTTAGAAATTGATGAAGCTCCATTTAAGCATCTTCCATCCAAGGCTCCTCTCTAAGTCGCCTTAAAGCCGATTTTGTGAGATGTGCTCTCCAAGCAGGATGAGAGCAGGGTCTGCAGGTCTGACTGACCAAGCTCAGCTCATGAATGGTTTGCTGAGCTCCTGTAGGCACCTGAAATGAGAAGCTGCTTTTGCTGAGAAGTGTGAGATCTGTCCCTGGACGCCCACAAGTAATTGCCTTGCTGAAAACCAGCAAACTCAACTTGCTGCGTTTTTATACAAATTACATATTTATAGCCACTTTTAGCATCAAAGATCAACCTGTTTTGTTCAAAGCTCCATTTCAGGTGATATAACCTGTAAATTACTGTAATGTACTCTGCTCTATTATTATTTACTTTAAAACCCCCACTATTAGGCGTAGTTGGAGGGCAAAGAAGGTTCTTCCCACTTGCTTGCACTTTGTAATCTTATGGAACCCTCTGAAATGTAGCAGACAGCATCGATCATGTTATATAAATAACAGCTGTGCTGTGCAGTGCAGTGATATACCTGTCCCTAGGCATTGTCAGAAAATCCCATGTCTTCCCTACAGAAGAATAAAAAGTATGTATTTCTTGAAAGTCACCAATCAATTTCTTCAGTCTTTTCCTGCAGACCTGACACAAAAAAAAAAAAAGTATTTGAAATGTCAATTCAAAATGCTTCAGAGGCAAGATTTCCTGACTGGCAGAAGGAGACGTGTTACTGACAGTGCTACATGAAAAAAAAAAAAAAACCTGCTGAAAAACATCAGTCAGTGCCTTTGCCACAGTCTGGAAAGCAGATAACGCAAAAAGATTGTGGGATTCGATGCAGGTCCACCCTTGGGCCAAGTGTGTGACAGGCTTAGGCAATATCAATAAAGTACATCTAAACCAGACCCAGTTCTCACCTGTTGCACCTGGGATCTGCTTCAGCCATGGGGATTTGGGTGGGTTTTGGTACAGGTGTCACAGGTTGCTGTGTGCCCTCAGTTGATTCTGGCAAAACCCATCACGTGAGGGAGTCCTGAGGTCTGTCAGCACCGCACGTGGCACAGAGCATTTCACTGCTTGCACATCAATCTCGCCTCTCTACACAGATAAGCCATGAAATATCAATGCATTAAATCTCTAATTCATTGATTTCAGAATTAGTCTTACTATTTTATCTCGGTATCTGATCACAGCCATCCAGACACAAAGGACAGGGATAAGAAATCCATCAGCACAAGTGTGTGGTTAAAGAACAGATATTCCAGATAACACACAAACATTAGAGCAAGGACAGACCGAAGTCAATATCCTCAAACATATTTTAATTTCTTCTTAATAAGAGGATAATTTTGAGACTTTCCAACTCAATCATCTTCTGCTTTTTCCATTCATTCTTCTACAAATCCTCTTTTCCTCTTCAGGACAGAGTGGGGCAAGGTGCTGGCTGGACTCAGGATGTGTTGATATCCATTGACCAGAGGGATCCCAGAGTATTCCCACACCTCTGGCTTAGACTAATAGAGATGCTGACCCCTTCCATTCTCCTCTGCCATCCCTGCATCTCCACCTTCCTCAGAGGAGTGGGAAGCTGCATTTCAGCACTTCTCATCTTGTTTCAGGATGACCCACCTCACAGCTCTTCCACTGCATCTGTACACAAAACCCAGCATCCCCAGGGGAATCCATGTGGCTCCATCACTGAGCCTCATCCCTCTCCTGCAGCCCTCTTCCCAGCTTGGGTAGCCAAAATATTTTGGTCTGCTGCCTGTCGGATCTGCCCACACACCAGCTCTGCCCACACACCAACTCTGCCCTCGACAGCTCAGTACTGATCAGTTCCTCCCAAAATCTGCTTTCCTGCCAGTCCCCACTGGGAGCCTCCCAGTATGCAGCCGTTTATGGTTTTGTCAGCAATGTGGACAGAGTCAGGGGCTATTCACCTGAGGCAGGGCTACTGCTGGGCTGAAGTGATTGAAATATTAACTGCTGGAATAGCTGTCCATCCCACTCATCTCCATCAGAAGCAATTAATATGGATTATATATATTTTGCAAGAGGAATATCTTTCCTTTCAAACCTTGGAGGAACTCCAGGGAGGATTAGGTAGAAGACTGAATGAGCTAATTTGCATAAATTAGGTAAAATGTGAATAGCAATTTGCATTCAGAAAGGCTCTCTTTGACTCTTCATGATATATTGATGCCATCTGGAGAACCTAGCTATGAACCAGACATTTGTTGGAACGATTTTCCCCGGGCTGTTCCCACAAACTTTGCGTGTATATTCAGAAATATTCCCCTTTCCTCCTACTGCTTGGAGCAAGGTTAAAGACCTCTTTATAGGATTGACCCTTTTTATTCAAGAGAGGGCAACTCAGATAGCTTAAGAAGAAATGGATGGTGCTTTGGAAATACTGTAATTGCTGTTCCTCACCAGAGGCAAATGTTCCCACAGTGGCTGTGTTGAATCCCCAGGTTAATATGGCAGCAGAGTACCAGGGCAAGGAAATTGTCAGGCTGGAGTCTCATGTCATTTTCCTTTACTCAGATTACATCATTTCTTTGGGAACCATATTTTATGAGCTTACTTTTTTCTCCCTTTGATATACAGCTTTTCCTTGCATTGTACTAATTTCAGCCCCACTCCTTCATTTTTCAGAAAAGATGTCGCGTTCCTGGAAGTGTTCAAGGCCAGGTTGGATGGGGCCCTAAGTGACCTGGTCTAGTGGGAGGTGTCCCTGCTCACGGTGGGGGGTTGGAACAAGATGATCTTTGAGTTCCCCTTGAACCCAAACCATTCCATGATGTATCCTTTGTGCACTGGGTTTCTCACACAGCCACACGGAGCTCCTGCTCTCTGCCCAGCTCCATCACATGCTGGAGCCAGTAAAGTCATAGTGACAGTAAAGCCACTGTCCCCAGTGCCTCCAGCAGAACATGTTAGCTGATCACCACCTTCTCCCTCTGCTGAGTTTAATGGATCACCCCTTTTTCACAAAGGCAGGAACTGAGGCAGCTTTTCACAGGCATCCATAAATCTCCACAGCTCACAAATGCCCTTCAGGACAATGGACTTTCTGCTGCCCCTTGGAGCTGCTGCTGAAACCGTCACTGTACCCCTCAGTGGTTAAGCAGGTGGTCTGCAGGTTCTCCTCCCAGAGCTGCTGATGTTGCTGAGACTCACAGTAAGGAGCTACTGAGCCTCAGCGTCACTGCTTTGTACAGACAAAATCATCTGGCTGGAGCCAGACCAGGGAAATACAGCACAGTACAGGAACGACAGTTAATAGATAAAGACTTTACATGCCCCAAGGTTTAGGGCAAAGAGACAAAGACAAAGGGTCAGAGAAGTTCAAGATGCCAGAAATGAGAAGAAAACCTCTTTAGATGTAACCTTTTTAAGGCAGGATGGTAAAGGAAGCTGGCATCAGGTTTGAATGTGATTTATAGTATCCTTATGCAATGAGAATTGCCACTACCCCCCAAACCCAATTATTTCCACAGCTCTTCTCCAGACAAATGTGTCTGAGCTAACAGACAAACACGACTGGGGCATGAGTCACTTGCTCATGCAGTTGCCAAGTTCACGGACTGAGGTCTGTGCCGAGTCGAGTCTGTATCAGCTGCCCATGCTTGAGAGGCTGGATTTGGAATATCTGAGATGAACAGCCCTTGACTACAACTGTCAAAACTGGGGTGAAGGTAATAGCATCAGATTTATTCTAAATAAATGCATTCAAAGTTAAAAGGATGGATAAGGGTTTGGTGATTATATAATAACTGTATAAAGCCCAAACTTGTATATCCTGCAATTAAATTCTGAGAACTCTTCAAAGCTCTCTTAGAGCTGCAGAATTAGAGGTCATTTCTGTGTGACCTGGAGGCTAAGATGGTATCAAAAATATCTAAGAATTTTCAAACTTGAAATCCCTGACTGTGCTTAACTCCTTTAGGTCATTCTGTTTTTCTTTTTGAGAACACAATCAGCAGCAGTAACTTTTTATGCAACTTTGTATGTCTCATATAAACTTTTGATAGTAAATGGCAAGCTGAGAGTTTCCAGATTGAATGTTTTTTTCTCTTGGTGAATGTAGGTCAAAACAAGCTGTTTGCAGAAGAACTTGGCTTAAATTAATTTCTTCATTTGAAGAAACCTTAATTTTATTAAATGGCAAAAACATCCTGTTTCTTCATTTTCAACAACTAAATTAATAATTTCTTTTTTATTTAGAAATCTCACCATCATCTAAATGAAATATTATCAAGGTGTCTAAATGAACTGTACACGGATCTGATCTGTACTTTTTTTAGGCTATTTTTTCACAAACACTGATAAATCCAGAATAGGGAAAGTGATTACAAAATCTTGCAAATTCCCACAGAGAGAGAAAGTATTTCCTTTACTGATCTAATAACAAATAGCAATCATAATGAATGTCATAATTACAGCGGTCCTGAGGGTAGTTATTGGCAATTTAAATCAAACTGCTCCCAGAAAACAGGAGAAAGTGGGAAGGAGTGAGGTGGGTGGATGATGGCTTAAAAGGATGGTTATTGATCGAGTTGTTCATGGTGGATTAACTCAGGAAGGGAGAGCTAGATTTATTTTATCTTTATCTGTGAAAAAACATTGAATATTTGCCTAATTTTATTGCATATGTACAGCATAACTCGATGATTACACACAATTTATACAAAAAGCCCATACTAAAGCAATTAAATACTCATTATGTTAGTTTTCCTGGCTCAGGAGGAGGACTAGATATTTCCTTGGGCTCTCCTCCAGCCCTGTCTTCTATGCTTCCATACCCCATAGGCCAATCCCTCCAAAACTGGCCTTTCCTTTACTGGGCTGGGCTCAGAGCCACTGGGGCTCTGACAGGAATTTCCCTAAAGATCCATTCAGAGTCCAAAGAGCATTTGGGTAGGTGGTTAGGCCAGGCAAAACAGGAGGCTCTCCTATACTCTCCCTAGGCTCCAGGACAAGTTATATGCAAGTGTTTTTTAACCTTTTCCAATTTGTTGACCTCCAAAACCTACTTGCTTTTCCCATGTAAGCCCTGTCCAACAAGCCTAAGCCTACTGAGAAAAGCTCTACCCTTTTGCAAGATTTATGGCTTCCCACTGCAGAGCCATTAGAAGCAGCCCCCAGGTCTCCAGGCATCCTCGGGGGTTGAAAACCACTGGTTTGCACCGGGGCACTCCCAAAGCAATCCTGCAGGAGAGTGGTGCTGAATCCTGAATGTGCTGAAACTAATGGAACAGGCACGAAACTCAGCTGGAGATAATGGAGTGGAGAAGTACTCACGGCTCTGAAACTGCCTGCTGGGGTACCAGGAGCAACACAGCTTGGCTTGACCTAATTTACCTTCTTCTCAGGCAGATCTTACAGCTCCAGGCTGCTGCTCAGCACCAGGACACTGCCAGAGCTTCCACTCCAAACCCACCCCGTGACCCAGGTACCTGCTGGGCTGCAGGTGCTGGATAGGGGGTGAGGAGGGCGAGGCAGGCACAGCAAGGCATTTCCTCTCATCCTCACCTGGCTGCAAGCTCCTGTCAGGGAGTAGTGAAGAGTGATAAGGTCTCCCCTGAGCCTCCTTTTCTCCAGAATAAACACCCTCAGCTCCCTCATAGGACTGGTGCTCTCTCTGTGCTTTTCTGCGTGTTTTAGCACAGGAGGCTGCAGAACTCCCTGCCAAGAGAAATCATCGACTTCTTTGTCTGGGATAACACTGAAAGGCCCAAACTCTGATTAAAGTTGGCTTGTTTGCTTGCCCTCTCTGTAGTTACATGTGGGTATAGGATTCACCTATATCTGCTGCACTTTTCCCCCTGGAGAAAACATTTTGGCAGTACTGAGAGGAGTCTAATCAGGTATTAAAACCAAAGTGAACTGCACTTGTTGTAGGATTGGGGTAAATTACTAGAGCAATGATAGAGCCCCTCTCCTGTTTTAATCCATTTTAATCTCATTGTTGAGTTAATAAAACCTATTGGTTTACTAAATCAATGTAGGGTGTGATTCATTATTATGTGTGCTGGTACACAGATTCAAACACAAACTCTCTCTGCTACGAACTGGAACAGCACTGATCCAATGGAAGTTGGCTCCAGGGAAAAATTACCTCTTGCCACTTGTCATAGGAAGACACTAGCTATGGTAAATTTTTGCTTGTGTGAATCAGAGGCTTTATTTGACTTCGCTGATGCTGAATGCACTTGAAATATTTTTACAAATGATTTAATCTACAAACAGAAAAGAAACCTCCTTTTGTTTGAGTTCATATTGGATTCATTTATGACCATTAAGCAAAACAGCTATGCCCTATAATGAAGAGGGATTACTAGGGAAACAAATATATTTGTTAGCTTTATTCTTCCCCCTGCATCTATTAGAACAAGCCTGTGATTCCAGCTTGCATTTCATTTTCTTTATGGCAGGCTGCTGGAGTTGAGACATAAATTAAATAGATACATTTATATAAACTCTGAATTTCTGGTGCTTTTCTGTCTCAGATCATATCATTCTTGCCAACTGTCTTCATTTAGGAGGGTCAATCTATACACTACTGGAGAAACAGACTCCATTTTTTTAATGCTGTTCCTCCCAATAGCTCTCTGAAAAAGTGAAGTTCTATGAACTCAAAAAGTATCTCTCTTGTTTATAGCCTTGCAGATACCAGATATTTGAAAGAATCTTTTTCTTCTTTAAGAACCATTATCTTTTTTATTTATTTTATTTTTAATTCTCATTAAAGGATGTGAAAGGGTTTGAGTCAGAAAGTGCTGTTCTCTTGGGAGATGGTTTTCCTGATCGATAAAAAGCATCCAATCTGTCACACCCCATGTAAAAAAAAAAAAAATCTGGGTAAAATATCTGTGCTATATACAGCCAAAAGTCCTTGCAAATGAGAATATATCCCAGAGTAACAAAACCAGGACTCCCAAGGACTTTGTGACAGCTGTGAAGGACTCCAAGCTCTGACATATGATCAAGCGAGAGTGACTTAACAAGTTACCAAACGTCAGAAGAGCTGAGGTAGCAGTCTGGGCACAGTTCTTGGCTGGTGACAAAGATATAATAATGCAATTTAACTTCGCTGACAGTGAAACAAAGTGAAGCTACATCATATTATTTTGCATTAGCTGCAGGCAAAGAGCATATGTACAGACAGGTACCTTCGCTCTGCTGATGTGCAAGAACATATTGAGCCTCTGTGACCCTGTGTTTTATCCAAAACCTCAGATCTTGCTTCAAATATCTTAAGCTTTCACTTGGCCAGCCAGGAGGGATTCTCTAGCCAAGGTTTGTCAGGGGAAGGCAGCGGTGGCTCACCACCCCCTGTGCAGATTAATGGAATGCAGGTTGCACCGAGCTAAGGTGGGATCTGCTGCCTCGGTTCCACCAGCACAAGGAGGCAACACACCACAGGACAGACTCGTGTTCAAACTGAGGGCAAGTGTCTAAACCTTAATCCAGGCACAGGGCAACTGAAACAAGGTCCCCTTATAGAAAGAGGCCTCAGCTGCACCATCGAAATGTCCAGGTTTCAGCCTCTTCACAAACATTAACGGATTATTACAGACTTAATTGGCCTTTGCCCTGCACTTGTTTGGGGTGTCCTTCCCAGCAAATGGCACTCTGGAGGCTTCCAAAGAACACCCAGGAAAATGTAGGGAACTTGCTTTGAACCAGCAGGATTTGGTTTGGGGATGGAAAAGAAAGAACATGCGAGCTTGAAAATGGAAAATCAATCGCAAATGAGTCCATTAGGGCAGCGACAGTCTCAGCTGAGAGGAATGAGCCCCTCTGAGCTCCATTTAGGCATTGCTATAGATTCATGGAATGGGAATGATTTGGGTGGGAAGGGTCCCTTAAACATCATCTTGTTCTAAGGCCTCTGCCATGCACAGGGACACCTTCCACTGGACTTTGACTAGATTGCTCTGCATTGGTTGCCGTTGCCCTAATTTTCTCCAAAAATTTGGGTTGGATATCAGAGGCTGGAGTCTTCCTGTAGGTAGGGCAGGATGTCTGCCTACAGTCCCATTACAGAAATTGCAATGTACAGTGGAAATACAGTGGGATTAGTGTCACCTTGGAGGGCTAAGCCAGGTGAGAAGAGAACCTGGGCATTGGTTGAGTACAGGAAGTGACAAGGAAGGTTTTATTTATTGTGTACCTGGAAAGCCACTTATTTCAGTGGCTCTGCTCAAAAGCAGGATAATGGGAGAGAATAAGTAGGCAATGAGGACAAGGACAGAGCTCCCATCTGGAAGAAACTAAATACAGGTAACTTCCCTCATCTACATGCTGAATAGGCCTGACTTGGAGCTTTGAGGTGCTAGGCATGGATTAAATACAGAAGAATTCAAACAAAACAGTGGCAGCAAATTCTTCCTTCTTCATCCTGTTCAGCAGCAGCTGTGGAGGGCAGTTGTGCTTCTGGGATGCAGTGCTCCTTCCTCCCCAGACACCTGCATGCTGGGGTAGGCTGGAGAGGAGGTTTTTCCCAGCATCTGTCCCTCTTCCTGCCTTTTAGTTTCCTTCTTGGATCATAGGTTTCAAATCACCAGTCCATCCTGGCTCTTTTACAGCAAGTGACCTGACAAGAACTGCATCAGTGAAGAAGATCCAGCTACAAATCACTGTCAGACTGACGAGATGTCTTTTCTACAGTGGAGCTGGAATAGATATGTATGTACAAGGCCCACCAAAAAAATCTATTCCTCTAGTCCATGGAGTATTTTCAGTTCTTGACCCAGGGTTATATCTGTGCCCAAGAGAGAAGAACAGGGAGGGAGTGGGGAGCAGGAGACAGACAGAAAAAATTAGGATATTAGTACCTATTCTCAGTGGTACAGACATAAATACAGATTTATTCTGCTGAGAGAAGCTAATGTCAGCATCTAAGGGAGTGTGAAAGTGGGGTTCTGCTGAGATGCTCCTGATTTTACACACTCAGGTGAAATAATCATAAAAGAGGCAACATAGAAAACTCTGACCATTCCGGAGACTCTCTGCTCTCCCAGCAGAAAACCCTTTCCTTGTGCACTTGTGTGTGAACCTGCCCATCAACCTCAAGATTGGATTTATCTCGAAATGCATCCCTCAGTGACTCCTGCAGCACAGTCCCAGCTGGCAGCCGTGGCTCACACCACGGGGGTTACGCTCGCTCCCTCGTTCCCAGCACAACGCAGATCCAGCAGGGAAGAGGCACAAACTCTGTTTTGTCTCAGGGCCAGGAAAAAATCCCCATGCATAGAGCTCGTGGGCAGAGAACTCGAATCGCTGGCACAGAACTAAACTCTGGAGTTGTCGTAATACCTGGAGGATTGTTCTTCTTAACCTACTTGCATTTTATTTCACTCGTCTCTTCTTTCCGCCTCTGCCACTCGAAGCACTAAGTTACAAATCTGTCTGGTAGAAGAATCTCTGCTCCCTCAAATGGCCTCCCTGGGCTTCAGAACTCCATTAATTAGCATCTTTTAAATGGTTGGGTAATATTCGCTGCTCCTTTTTGAAACCGTTTCCCCAAGCCCTAATTTTAATAAAGCTGGTTCTCGTGAACATTTGAATATTAAAGCCCTTGGTTACAGAAAGACGAAAGAGGCATTTTAAAAGACAGCTGGGCAAAGATTACTTAAATGGCCGATATTATTTTGTGTGTCTGTGTGCACGTGTGAATGTGCAGCACCCCTGAGATAAAGCCTTGTCCTAGAGGCATTTCTGTGTCAGTGTGCATGAGGTCAGAGTAGCTGTCATTTGGGAGGTGGCAGTGTCTGTCAGGGCAGTAACAACACCAGGGGCCCTGGGGAAACGTGGTACGGTGCAATATGTTTAAGTGTGGATGAACATTTCCCTCAAAACACACCGGAAAGGGCTGAGTTTGCTTTGCGTAGTTGCATGCACTGTTTCAGATGTGAAAGGTGAAATTAAAACTGCTGTATATTTAAAGATATTATCCTAGGGAGGGTGTTTTGTAACTTTTATTATGTGTGCTCTTCAAGCTTTACAACCTCACCAGCTGGGGCTGATGGTGGTAAGGGCAGAAACAGTGTGACTGGTTTTGTGCAAAGCACTTCTCTGATGGGGATGATGTACTAAAATCAGCTAAGTATGTAATTTTCTTTCAGCATTGTCATGAAATATCTCCAGTTCTGTCGGGTATCACAAGCAAGGGTTTCCTCACCTTGCCAGCAAGGTCCAGCTTTGCTCTGGAGGAGCCAGAGGACAGCCTGGACTCCACCACCTTTTTTTTATCTCCTGAGGCTGACAACAGAGGTGTCAGACCGATGATGTTTTTTTGTTATGTTGATACGTCTTGTCGACTCTGGACAGGGCATAGACTCTCTGATTCATATCTCACAGGTTAGTGGATCAGACAGCAGCGATTTCTGCCTTATCACAAATCTGAGGTTCGGTGATCAGTGAGGTGTAAGTATTTCTTCAGATACTCCAGCCTGCCTGGGAAAGATTTACAGCAGTTTCCTTGCTGAAAGGCTTAATACACTGTCAAACCTCTCCTGAGTCAGAGGGCTGCCTATCAATGCGCTGTTATTTGCTCAGAAAGCAGCTGTGTTTTCCTACTAGATGCAGTGGCACAGCCATGATTTGTAGCCGCTGTAAAATGATGATAATCTGTTATTCACAACCCACCAGAGGTGTGGTCACGGGGTTTTGCTGAGCTGTACCTACTGCCCAAGCTAATAAAACACCTGAGAAGTAGGTTGGAAATTCTTCTTTTAATTCACCTGATCTCACTGTCCTCTTTGCCGTGGCGATTGCTGATCCTGAAACATCCTGAGGAAGCCTTGGGGAGCTGATCCCAGCCACTGGATCATTCACACACCAGCACTGCATCTCACCTGTGGTGGAGCTCAGCCTCACACTGAAAACCCCAAGTGGAAGAGCTGACACAATTTTTCAACAGTTTCATTCTCTGTATTTGTTTCAGTGACAGATTCGAGCAACAGTCTCCATTCTTAAGCCATTTTCTTCTTAACAAAGAGGCTTTTCAGGAACGCTGAAGCACTCTCTGTCTCTCTTGTGCAGGAGCAACGCTCTCCATGACAATATCTGTGCTGCACTGAGGCCATGTCCCCGTTGCCAAATCAAGTCCTCTACCCACTTGACCTTAAGAAGATGTTCCTTAGCTGACCCCACTCATGGAACAGTTACAGGAGGTCAACACTGTACATTGGCTTGCAGACAGAAGGCCAGCATGCTGTATTTGGAGGGCAGACTGATGAATTTGGAGGAAATGCAGCAAAAAGATAATGCAAGAGAGCCTCCAGACTGCCATGTGAGTTCCCATGTGAGTTTCCCTCTAAACCACTGGAAATGTGTATGGTACAGTGAATCTGACTGCAGAGATTTTAGGATTTATATTCATGATTTCCATCTTCACCAACCCAAAATTAATAAATAATCCTGGAATGTGACTCGTCTTCCCCATGCTCCTTCGGATCACCTCTGTGGTCTGGGCTTCTTTCCCAAGGGTACCTCTGCAGTTCCAAAGGCTGGGTGAGAACGGAGGTTGGCTGAAGCAAAGGTGAATTTAGATTTGCTGCCAGTGACCCTAAATGCAGTCCAAGGGTTTGGAGCCACCAGTGAAAGGCTGAAGGGGGAAGGGTAGAACACAGGAGTGAGTGGGTGCCTAAAGTGACCACAGCCACACTGTGGCTCTCCAGCTGCTTGTGGATCATGAGCAATTTTACCTTCTGTGGCTTCTTTTTCAGGGGCAGCCCCTCACCCTGCAGCAGAGGAAGCCAGCAGAGCAGCAATCATTGCACATCACTCCTAAAGCTCTCCTTTCCCCAGGCGTGGGGGGTCCTGCACGTGAACATTTTGGTCATTGATTTGGAAAATCAGAAAATTGACCCTCTGAGAGGAGGCTGAGCTTCTCTACCCAAAGTAAGAGCAATCAGCAGCCAGGTCAAGGGATGAAATCACAAATGCAGTGTGAGAGAGGAGTTTTGCTAAGCTTTATGTAGGGTTTTACCAGCTCCTACCACCCCACAATGTGCAGGACGGGTCTTCCTTCTGCCTTGGATGGTCTTGTACTTCTCTTATATTTTGCTAGTGGTTAAAACATAGAATATTTTTTCAAAAAAACTAGGAAGACTGTCTTGTACACACTCAGGTTGCAACAGAAATCTGATCTTGAAAAGCAGAAGGAAAAAAAAAGAAAACAGGATTTATAAAGGCCTAAAGTCAAATATTTACTTTCTCTATCTTATTTCTTTGCATCTGCTTAAATAATTGACTAGAAGTGGAGAACCTTCTAGGTGAGATGAAGAAGAATAAATTTTTTTCAGGAAGATGTATAATAGGTGAAAGATTATTATTGGTTCTAAATGCAGAATAAAACTCAGCTTCAGGCCCTCTTTGCTTAGGATGAAAACATCTTTTCATAATTTTTATGCATATGAAGGAAAGTGAATCTTTTTCTCTCATAGTAATTGCATTTTTAGTCACAATTGCCTGTTATCTTTGCATTTCCCACAGGTGGAGATATTGGTTTTCATGGAGGGCTTGCTTTAGCTGTTCATCTCTCAAAACCCTTTGTGATATTATGAAATATCAGCTGCCAAGTTATCAGTGAGGGTTTTTTTTTTTCCTAATGAACACACATGCACAGGCAGTAATTTGTTTATTCAACTCCTTGTGCAGGGTTGAAATTTACTCCAAAAAGCATGCAGTAGCTTAGAGAGAGCCCAGGTTATGGTTCAGGGGAGAGATGGAGCCCCTTCCCAGGGAGTGCCCTGGGAGCAGACCCAAAGGCCACTCGTTCACTGACAGCCCATGACACCACTGGTGGGAATCTGTTCAACTCCCCCCCACTCAAAGAGCTTTCATTTGGATTTTTAATTTCTTTTTCAGGAAGCTTTTCCTGTATCATTCATGAAGTCTCTCTGTCAGAATGGAAATAACTCTAATCACCTACGTTTATTTTTCCCTCGTTCGCTGTTTTTGTTGCAGTCTGATGAAACGAGTTTGGTCAGCTTCCCATTTGGTAATAGGCAGATTCACTTTCTGATTTTCAGTCACGCACAACACAGCAAGAAAACAGCTCACGGGGGTGATCAAACACCTCACTGAAACCATTTCTGCTTATTTTGTGTTTTGTAATGATTCTTTTTCTCTTTTTCCTTCAGCATCATGGAAATATTGAGTCAAAATTAGGTTGCCAACAACACTTAAAAAGAGATGAACGATTTTAAATCCCTAGTCAGTGTTAGAATCCATAGGCAGTCCTACCAAAAAAAAAAAGAGGAAAAAATTTATCCTCAGAATCAGCATAATTGTCACAGTTATTCTTATTATTCTTTGTTTTACCTACCAAGCTCTGAATTTCAGATTACTTTCCTTTTTTTTCCCACTGGTTATGATGAATAACAAGAAGTGTGAAAGCAAAGATAGGATGTCAGATTCGTGAAGAAAAAAAAAAAATTAATCCACTCTGCTCTTCTGCTCTGGCCTCAGTGTGTTGAGAGGAGAGGAACGTGAAGGTGAAAAGGGCAGGGAAACAATTTCCAAAAACCTGTGCAGTGGCTCGGGAAGAACAGCACGAAAACAGGTCTGAAGCTGCTTCAAGTATTGTTTTATCCCTCTGATACTCTCACTCAAACCATCTTTCACCTCCATTTTAGAACCTGCCACCAAAAAAGAAAAAAAAGGCGGGGGAAACAGGCCAGTGAAGTGGGATGGAAAAGATTTTTCTATTTCCCAGTCCTTCCCAGACATCTGGTGGTAACCAAATGGAACAGACCCATTCCCAAGGTGAACTGGGACCTAATTTGCAGCAGATTTCAGTTCTACAAGGCCAGAACCACCTTTTGTCAAGCAGATCCTGTCCTAGAAGCTTAAAGAAAACCAAAAGTAACACCAGGCTGGCAGTGTTGTCACCAGACTTGTGTCCATGTGGGGCTGTGGACACTGAGCAGTCGGCAAATTGTGGTCAGCGTGTGGAAAGGAGGATCCTGGGCTTAAACATCACGTTCTTCCGTGAGGAAAAGGGATCTGTGACATCAAAACTTCCATTCCTTCGGAGCAGAGACCTATCTGCCTGTCATGACTCTGAGTTTGATGTGTTTTCAATGCAGTTTTACGTGATGGATGGCTTGGGCCCCCTACAATTTACCTGCCAAAAGTTAATGTAAATGCTCCAGAAGTTTGCAGAGGAAATGAAAGCCCAGGATGTTTCTGAAGTCTGGGAGATCATTAGCGTGATTTACACCCTTGGCATTACAGGAAGCTTGACATTTCTCGTGTTCCCATGAAACGTTGTCGGAGAGGTGGGGCTTTGGGGAAATGGTGTTGGCTGAAATGCATGGATCAGGATGCTCATGGAGAGCGTGGCTGCTAACACAGAGGGAAAGCTGATCACAGGCTACGGGGGTTTCAGATCCCTCTGCTGCACAAGGACACACTTTTACAGATGCTGGGACTGCTGAGCTAACCACTTTTCCTTTGAAAACTACTGCTTCGAATGGGCAAGAAATGTCTTTGCTATACTTAGAGGTGGATTATGTGATGGGAAAAAATAGAAGAGCTACTTCATGTGCCAGTGCGTGAAACTGCCCCCAAGTCTTGCCAGAAAAGGAGAAAAGCACAGCAAAAGCTTCTCAAAATCTTGCTCTAATGAGGAGCAGGTGTGAATTTTGCAGAAAAGCAGGTTGCAGGGCAGCTCCAGGGAAAGGTGACATGCTGTTGTGATAGGCAAGGAGCACACAGAGGAGCGGAGAAGTGGGAGCCTCTGGAATTCAGGCCTTAAGGTTTGACTTGTTGGCAATGAAAAAGTGTTCAGTGCTCGCTGTTCTCAGAGATCAGTTACCCTCCTCATGGGGACAGAGACTGCACAGTTCAGCAGCAGGATTGCTGTGGATCTGCAAGGTCAGAGGGGCAACGGGGACAGGGGGAATGCTGACTGGCAGATGGGATCATCTGTAGAGTGGAAAGCCTCAGTGCTGGGGGCTCTGGGCCAGAAAAAACCCGTGGGACAGTGGCAGACAGAAAGAGGGGATGCTGGTAGAACAAGGCTAATAGATTTCCATCTTTCCAGGTTATTTAGGGAACTAGCCATTGTAACGGTGCCCTTAATATTTTAAAACATAATTTAACTTCTCCTATTTTTGCCCTGTATAACCTCTTATTGCCTTCTCTCAAAGAGATCCCTTCTGTCCACACCGGTGAGTCGCCATGGAGACTACAGCCATGTGATGGCAAGATGTGACTCCACACTGCTGGAGCCTCATCACTTAATTATTTATTAATAGACTTTTACCCTCATAGCCTCAAGAGACGCAACATCTTGTTACCAAGGCTGGGAGAGAAACAAGAAACAAAGGCACAAAAAACAGAGGGGAAAAACACAGGCAATTAGAAACAATTAATTAGAAGTACTATAAACATGCCAGGAAACATGTAATAGGAGTGGAAATTGAGCTCAACACCCTATAGGTCAATACTGTTTAGCTGAAAAAGTATCTGGCTAGGTAGAGAAAAAACACTCAACATACAGGGAGGTGAGGTTTGTGGCCAGGGTCATTTTACTGGGTGCCCACTGCAATCTGTTGGGATGAGAACATGTTGTTTGTGTTCTCAGCTGGAAATGAACTCCAACAGCTAAATCACATTGCCCTGCCTTGAAAATCTTGCCTTAAAGATTTTGATCCCCCAGGAATCAGCAATAAGAACCATGGAGACCACAGGACCACATGGCTTTGATGACCGGTCACAATTTCTAAATTGCAAGGAGTCTCTGGCAAACACTTGTGAAAAACTCTCACTCCCTGAATTTTTGATTAAAATAGAGCTGGCAAATAACGGGTCAATTCCTAGGAATGAGTGCCAGTTTATAAAAAAGGTCAAGATGCTCAGCAGGATTTCCTTGCTTTGTATTTGTTTTAATTGAACAGCTAATCCAGCCTATTATAATGGAAAATAAGTAGAGGCATCATCTTATTTCTGTCTCTTTACTTTTAGACTTCTATAAGAGCTACAGCATCAGCAGACCAGGTATTACTTTTCCTGAAAACTTCTTCCCAATATAATTAACCCCAAAACTTTCTTGTGCCTGCTGCAGTTGATGGCTCTCAATGAGGGGGAGACTGAGAACAGAACAAGTTGGAACTCCAGCAGGGCTCGTAGGGGACATCTGTGCCCTCTAGATAAATATGAGACATGACAAGACAATGCACCAGGCAAGAAAAATGAAAATTCTTTCATAATGTGTCTTCAAAGAGGGGAAAAACTATAAAAATCCTTCAACCCCAAGGAGAAAATAAAGCAAAACTGGAGGAATTGCCTGGCACAGAGCCAAGCAAATTTAAGGAACAAATCTAGCAAACAATGAAACGTAACAGCTCTGACCAAAAACGACCATTAAATGTTAAATGCTGCTCTTGTAACTGACAACACCAACAACTTTAAAGGGCTGTTTTACTAGCATGTGTATGTGTGTGTAGGGAATACCTAGCTTCTCACAGAGCTGGCTAAATTTGTATTTCTTGTGGTTGTTTTGTGTTTTTTCCTTTAATATTTCTTTGGGTTTAGATTTTTTCATTTTGAGGGGAACTCAAAATGGCTCAGGACTCAGGCTACCCCTTTTTCTTTGCTGTTCCACTCTTCTGTTATCCTCTTGTCTCTCCTCTAAGAATTCCAAAGTCTCTGTCAGTTTGTCTGATCAGCCCCTGTTGACTCAGTGGTGCATTTGTGAGAAGTCTTCCTTTACCCATCTCCCTAGAGTTTTTTGGAAACAATTCCTACCAGCTCTTGTATTCTCTGACACTAGCCAGGTGATTCTCTAATCGTATTTAGTACAGCAAGATTAACCTGTCATTAAAAATATAATTGTTCTTCTATTTGCACTTCTTTCGGAAATGGAGGCTGAACAGAATGCCAATGCTGTGACTGGAACTTTGCAGCAAAGCCTCTGGCAACAAAAAGCTTATTATTTGCAAAAGAGGGGATCCTAATTGGAAAATATGATGGAGAGAAAATAGTGAATCCCCAGTAATCTCCTTCCAAAATGATGATGCATGTGGTATAATGAATATTAATGTATCATACTTATGAAATGGGGACACTGGAAAGTGCAAGATAAGTTTTCCTGCTCTCTGCATTGTACTCAGCAAATAACACTTGGTGGAGTCACATTCACCCAGCGGTTGTCCTCCACACCTCTGTCTCAGACACAGCTGAACAAAAATGCACCCAGAATTTCCCTTATCTGTGACCTTACAACAGCCACTGTCCCATCTCTGGCATTCCCTCCCCACAAGCCTCCTCTTGCTCATTTGTTCATTCCTCCTTTCAATCAAACATGACACTCCTCACACAGTCCCGCTTACCCCTGGGAAGCCAGGAAGATGCACGACTCTGGACCAACCGGGCTGAAAATGTGGAGTTATCCTAATATCCACTATCACTGCACACTAAGCACCAACACAGGTGATCTCTGAGGAAGGGAGATGTTTTATTTCAAAATCATTCAACTGGATTTCAGAGTCAGGTTTCTCAGTCCCCCTGGACTCTCTAAGGCACTGGAATTAATGTGAGTTGGTGCTAAGACAAAAAATTCAGGAACTCATAATCTGGCCCTTGCTGTTTAGATATTAAATCCTAGGAAGTGCCAGAGTTTTTCCTGAAGTCCTTGGCAGAGATGTTGTCACCCAGAGATCCCCCCATATTGGCTAAATTCTTGTTTGCAGCACTGTAACCATAGCACACGAAATTTTCTAGGACAATTGACTCTCCCTTAAGTATAGGCATGACCTGTTCTGGCAGACTTCTTTAAAAGTCTTTAAAAAATAATTCCCAGAGAATTGAGGTTTATTGGAGAGAAATATTCTTTTATTTACTTGCCCATTCCCACACTAATATCTTCCTGTTATCTGCTTCCTTTGGAATTAAGCGGTGAACGCAGTTACTGTGTAGAAATGTAGATTTCCCTTGGCAGTCCTTGGGGGGAAGAAAGGATAACTTCAGACAGGTTCCCCTCTAGGTAATGCATCTGCCAGAACTATCTCAATATTTCTATAGGACAAATGAGAGTGACAGCCTGGGAGAGCAGGAAAGGAAGAGCCATCATGCTGATAAAAGACCTGAGTGGGACCCCAGGGATCTGGACTCACTCTGGCCACAAAGGTAGTGTGTGACATTAAGAAAACCATTTTATTTCCCTATTCCTTAGTTCTCGACCTGTCAAAACCTTTGCTTTCCCTCAACTCTTTTTCTACCATGTTGGTGTAAATTACAAGCTCTTAGGTATAATCTCTATCTCCTCCTGTCAGGTTATTTAGCAGAAGGGAACACGGATCTTTGCAGATCAGAGCAGAGGCAACAATAACAGCGATGACAATGGGAAATAACATCCTCAGGACTACAAAGACGGCTCTCTGTCTTCTGATGTCAGACCACATAATCCCCACACAGAATCCACACGATGTTGCAATCACCATGTGGTCCCACCAGGATTGCAGGAATCATTCCCCTACAAAATACTTCGTCAGTTGGCACTTGTGAGGGGACAATTTGAAGGTGAGGGTGGCTCTGGGGCTGTCATCAATCTTCACAAATGTTGAACATGGAGTGTGACAGCAAGTTGTGTGCTCTGGCTTTAAACCTGGTCCCTGCTACTTCTGCTAAAATAAGGTCTCAGCACCTGCAGCTTGAAGGCTGTGGCACAGACAAGAGTAGTTTTGAGTACATCCAACAGGGTGACACGCACAGGACATAGATCTGTGTAGGGACAACAGGAAATATCCCATTGCAATGGCTTTGGGTTGTGCTTTCTTCAATCTACCTCCAGCAAATGCCAGGGTTTGCATCCACATGTGCTATTTCAGAAAGCATCTAGCACGGGGAGAAATCGCCTCCCCCAGGCTATCCAAAACCTTCAGCCACTGCCATTCAGAGCTATCTCTGTATACAGAATAATTATTTTAATCAGGAGATGTGTTAGAAATAGGATATGTGCAGCTGTTGTGTGGTTTCCTGCACTTCCTGGAATGGCTGCCTGGAAAAGTGGGTTAAAACTGTAGGTGGAAGGGCAGTTGTCATGGAAACTGCATCATTGGCAGCTTCATTTCAATCTTTTCTTCCTTCTGATAATTATCTACCCATTTTGCCACTCTGAGCTGGTACTCTGCCATCTTGGTTCTCCCTTGCCTTGATCAAATGATCTGTGGTGCCACAAGTTGGGGTTTGGAAGTGAACCTAGCTGGATGAAACATGGAAAACCATTGGAGAGGGCCACTAGCCCTGGAGGACAAGAGTGTGGCCTCAGGAGTTACTGACATCCATGTTTAACAAGTGCAGCTGAGGGTTAAGGTTCAAGATTTCCAAATATTATCTAAAGTGGCCTCGAGAGAATGAATTACCTTCAGTTGATCTTGGATTTCTAGTTTTGCTTTCCCCAAATACTCAGATTGCTCTGGTGCATCCAGACAATGTTCCAAAACCCCTAGAACTTAATGAGCTTTTGCTCAGGTCATTATTCAGTTAAAAAGAACAAAAAAACAACTTTCCAGAAGGTGTATTTCTTGTTATTAGCACTTTTCTACCTACTACTCTCAGTTTTGGAGGAAAACTAAAACCATGAGGATCAGAAACCAATCAAACCATGAGAAAAATGAACAATTGGGACTAATGAACCTGAAATGATTGGTCCAAATTATTGAATAAATATAGCACTTAAGAGTAATGAAGGTACTTATGCAGCAGTGGGACTGGTTTCAGAGCTATTTGCCAACTAGACAGCAGTCTAAATTTGCAGCAAATGCTGGGCCTGATTCATCACTGAGTTTTCTATCCCCATGTGACTCTGGAGGCTGTTTTGCAGAGTAATGAATTAAGTTCATTACTCGAGATGCGCGGTCCCTCTGCTCGCACCAGCCCGCCACTTCCTGTTTGGTGAGGTCTGGCAGAACTGTGTTGGTTTTTACATGAAATTTAAGTTTTAATTTGTTTTCTGCAGAGGCAAGAGGCCATTGGTGGGACACAGGAACAAGAGTAGAGCCCTCACTCATCAGCAAACAGTGCTTTTCCCTGACTTATGGCCATTTTTCTGTTGTTTCCTGGCCACGCCTGTGGTCTTTTCTTCCAGTCCTGGTTTTATCTGACAAACAGAACCACAGCCACAAAGATGGGTTTCTCTTGCAGGGTTATTTCTGCTCTGGGTCCTTAGAGTGCTTAGAGATGTCTGCAGAGGGACACCCCCAGCTGAGGTCTTGGGCTGACAGCAGTAACTCCAGAGCCCAAGACTACCAGAATTACTTGTCCCTTTCCATTCCAGCTTCAAACCCTCCCTGTGCAAAGGAAAACAGGATTGGGTGTTTCCACGCTGATTTAACATTGGAAACTGCAAGTTCAGCACCAACTGAGATGATTGCATTCAGTGCAGCCTGTTTAACTGTTCTTCATGCTACCAGCAGTGGCTGATGATAACAATGGTTCTTTGCCTACGTGTGTGGCAGAGCCTGCAGCGGGAGGAAGGCTCAGTGGCGGAGATGAACAGCCTTGGCTCCTGCAGGTTCCTGTAAATGAAACACTGCAGCCAAATAGAGGAGAAGAAAGGGGAGGGATGCATAAGGAAGAGCTCAGCTGCAAGGAGAGCTCGACCCCCACACTGCTTTCCCTTTCCCAGCCGGGGAATAGAGCCCCGTTTGTCACGAGTCAGAAACCTCATAGGCAGCTACCTGCATGTCACATCCAGAGCCCTGCGGCTGGGATGTGGAAGGATTTATAAACACGTAGGCTGGACTTTTATTTCCTGATAATCTAGTTTAGTGTGACAAATAGCCCCATGAACAGGACACCCGCTGGCTCTCACCGTCCACGTCACTTGGACAGCCTCCAGCTTCCCAGTGCCTGAGGCGCTGGCTTCCTTCCCAGCGCTTCCCTCTATCTACAGCCCTCCAGCAAGTTTTCATCACTCCAGCCTGTTCCAAGGCAGTGACCCCGATGTACCTGTCACATGGTGTTCTCCAGATAGCCGTGGCACTTGGCAGTGTGTCCCAGAGCCAAGCACAATTTGGGAACTTAGACAGCGCTTCACTTTCTTTGTCATTCCTCTGCTCCTTCTCCTTGCTGCTCCCTTCCTCTCTCTCGGATGCTCCATCCAGGGAGCTCTTGGATGAGTATTTAGGTTGCTCTCCACACACTCCTCTAACCCTACTACTGCCCCATAGTGTGATAACCAGCAACCCAGTCAGCTCCTTTACCATTCCGTGGAATGGGAATCTCGTTTGCTTATCCTGTCACATAGCTCCGGGCTCAGTGTTTGCAGCTGTTAAATCCTGTTTAAAATCCCTCAGAAGGGAGTTCCAATACCACTTGCACCAGATGCTGGCCTTTATCCACTCCTTCCTCACCACTCAACTGGTTTCCCAGCTTAACCAATTCTTTACCTGCTAATAAATCATGAAGCAACAGAAGGGAACCGTGTTCTGTTTTAAACAGAAGTGTAGCAGCGCGATTCAATATAAACAATCCTGGCACTCCAAAGATTTCCTAATGTTGGAATGGGCATTTGTGAGAATATCAAATACCTCTTCTGAGCTCTACATAAGTCAAATGAGTTGGTCTGAACTAATCTTTTGATTTCAGGGGAATCTTCAAAGAGGCCTCAGCCCATCTCAGAGTGCAAAAAAATATTACAGCAAGGCAGAATTTGCTGAAACTTTCTCCTTTTTTTTCCAAGCAGCAGGATGCACTGGGGTGGGCAGGTGGTGCAGAATTTATCATTTTGCTTGGGTACTGTGGGCAAAGGCTGGTAGGTGTGTGCACCTGCAGAAAGGTGCTCTCCATCCATGCACACGTGCATTAGTATGTGTGACACACCCTCATGTGCTGCACCCAAGAGCAAATGCTGTTGTGCATCTCACACATTTTCATTTAAGACAGACTTATATTGTGCCTGAAGAATCAGCTATTGCATTCTGTGAATCACTGCCTTCCAGTTCTTACACAGAAATCATTAGCCTGTGGAAATACTCTTTTTTTCACCTGCAGACGAAGCCATATGCTCATCCAGAGGCAATTACTCGTCTAATACAAGTTCTGTAATAACCTTAAACAGCACAGAATAGCATAATTGTTTGCTTTAATAAATACTTTGGAACACCTTAGCTGCATTGTAAAATGGCTTCACAAAATCCTGTTTCAGCTTCTTCCAGCCTGCCTGCAATGTTCTCCATCCTTCTGGTCATACTTTTTTCCCCTTGGAATTTTGCAGTGATACCTAAACAGAGATGTTTTGAATCACAAGTATGAGGAGTTAAGAATTCCTTTCTATTTCTCTTCTAAATGACTTTTCATCATGTGCTGGACCCAAGTATCTATTAGGGTAAAATCAATAGCAGCTCCCAGAATAAAGAGAAAATACCCCAGACTTAATATACTTCATGCACAGCCACTGCAGCTGTATATCCAAAAGGAAGCTAATAGAGTGGCTCATTCTACAGGCTACTGATGTTTGAAATAAGTCCATTGCTAAAATCGTTAGGAACAATGTAACTCTTAGCATTACAACCAAAGCAGGACTCCTGCTTCTTTGCCTTTATAGGTACATCAGAGCAGCAATGATTTCTCTGGTCTCAGTTCTTAATATCTGAGCACCTGTGCCTGCTAAAATTGATAACAGCCAAACAATATCCTTCTTCCTTTCTCCATTCCTGTGGGAATGCATGTGAGGAGTTGTATGCTGAGTGACAGATAGGAACTGAAGGAATACATCCCTTTGTTGGGACTTCAGCACCCCACTGCCTGTTCACGTCAGACTGGAAGCAAAGGTCAATAACCCTCTACTATTTTCTATAATTTTTCTTTTTCTAATATTTCAGGTAGATCCCATGCTCCCTTCTCCTCTGAAAGCTGTGAAGGAGCCAGCGAGTTGGGAAGGATCCTCTGGTGGACGGGAGCTGTTATTTAAAATAAAATTATTTGCCGGAGCACCGAAAGTTCATTGAAGACCAGCTGAGTGACACCCATGGCACTGAGCTTGCATGTAACTGCAACCTTTGTTCTTAAGGGCTGGCTGGGTCAGGAGCACACAGGGAGCAGCAGCTTTGTTCCCAATCCCTCCCATGAAGGGTAGGGCACAGCAGGACTCCTGGCTGCATATCAATCAGGTTGCTCCAGAGAAAACAGTGGGAAGATATTCCTTCTCTCCCTCCCAGGTCCTGCGATGGGACCCATCCAGAATACAAAGCGCATCCTGTGTCCAGGAAACTGCAACCAAAAACCACTCAGGGACATAAATGTCATGGTTGCGGCACATTTTAACAGTATGTAGATGGACAAAACAGCAACAGCATTTACAATTCAGGAACATTAAAGAAAATATACCACTTGCTGGAAAGCAAGTGGTGCTCTCCATCTGCCTTATCACGGGACTCCAATGGTTGGGTGCCCACAGACCTTTTGCATTAAATTTTACATTGATTTTTATGGCCAGTTATTACATGCAGTGTCTGAGCACTCCAACTGCTCTGTCTCCTCCCTGGTGTGGTGTGAAATAAAGTTCATGGCAGTGGTGTAATGGATGGCTCGGACCAACTCCAAAAGAGGAGGTTTATCAGGTAATTATTTGAGGGGAGTCAGAAAATGTGGTCTTTTATGTCTACATATAAAAACTTCATTAGGTTTGGAAAGAGCCAAAACATGTCATATCATGGGTTCCCAGTGCTTATTACTTCAGACCCTTTTCTTTTCCCTCCCTTTCCCTTCCAGAGGAGCATTTCTAGGCCTTTGTTTCACTGGGAGGAGCCCAATTCCAGCGTCCCATCACTCACAGCCCAAGGAGAAAGTATCTACTGGAGCCCACGTAGACACTGAGCTGGATGCTAGAAAAACACAAGTTTTATAGCAGCTGGCAAACCCAAGGCCTGCACACCTCCCTTTATAAGCTGTAATGTGACTTTCAAAATCAAAAGGGCCAAGGCTGCCTTCCCCACTTGTCTGGTAATGATGTGCTCATACTGCCTTGTACTCTGGGACCTTCCCTGCAGGAAGAGGGATGGATTTTTAGCAGGGCCTGCTGTGATGGGACAGGGGATCATGGTTTTACATTAAAAGAGAGTAGATTTAGACTGTATTTAAGGAAGAAATTGTTTACAATGAGGGTGGTGAAACACTGGCACAGGACACAGAGAGGAGGTGGGTGCCCCATCCCTGGAAATATTCCGGGTCAGGCTGGATGGGCCCTTCCAGCTGAAGATGTCCCTGTCCAGAGGGGGTTGGACTAAATGACCTCTAAAGGTCCCTTTCAACCCAAACCATTCAGTGGTTCTGCTAAAGGCTGTTCTCCTGCTGACTTCAAGGAGAACTGCACCCTCACCAGGAAGGCACAGCAGATGTTGGGTTTGCACAGGCTTGGACTGCATATTTCCATGTTTCGGGATTTTTTTTCCTTAAAAAGACTGCACCACCAAAATAATAATAATTAAAAAAATAGCGTTGAAATATTTTCCAAGGCGCAAGTAATGAGTTAAAAAGATATGGAAAAATTCCACTGGATTTCTACAGGACATTTTCCTCTCTGGAGCACAACTGGATGGTGGTTCAGCCTGGAAGGGGGATCGGCATTGCTGGACTGTTGCAGGGGGAATTGTGCCTTTTCTATACATCTCATTTATATCTATCTGAGAAGAGCTGGGCCCATTGTCTCAAAATTGCTTTGAGCTAGGACAGGATGAGGCAGGCTGTGGATACATGAGCTATTAGAGCTATTAGTGATGGTGATGTTAGACAGTATCGCTTGTCTGTCTGCTTTACAGTTATAAATGTGTATCATTTAAAATACAATAAGGGGCCAGATGCTCAGCTGGTGCCTGACATCTATCCACCAGGTTCTCACTGCCACAGCTTCAGCATAATTCACTGTCTTTACAGGTAAGATATATATAAAAATTGTTTCTGATTTTGAGATCCAAGCTATGTCCATGACATGAGAATTCAATGTCTGCTCACGTCTCCATGGAGTGGTGTGTCATTGTGCACACACTGCCCTGAGATTACAAACTGGGAGTTGAAAGGAAGGTCCAAAATAATACAATAAGGTCTTGTTACTAAAAATCTTCTATGAATGCTTGCTTGTTCAAAGACAGAAAGTTAAAATTATTTTATTTTTAACATGCTAGGAACTGAGTAATCCCTTCTCTGCCAACCTGGGCATCTTACTTCTGCAAATGCCAGTTTAAGATGAGCAGGGGAAGATGAAGAGCTCTATGAATCATACTCCTTGGGTTCATGTCAACTATGCGCTTGCATAATGCCTCTGAACCAGCTGCTGAGTATTATCTCTAGTTTCTAATCCTCTAATTTCAGAGTTCTTTTGTGCAGATTATTGCTAAAAACTTCATGTAATTAATATCAATTATTTAGATTTGCAGTTTAATCAGTGTCAGATATTTTCCAGCTCAGAAAGCTGTGCTATTCCTGTTGCTGTTATTATTAATTTCTAGTCTCGGTCACCCAAAAAGATGATAATAAATACAAATGTAGATTCACTTGATACCAGGACTGTGCATGACATGAGCTGATAAAAGCCAGCAAACTCCTGAGAAACACATTTTTATTCCTGTTGCTCTGCCTGAATCTGTCCAGTCTGACAAATCTGGTCTCAGTGAAGCTTCAGTGTCCCTTTGTTGCCAGGTAGTTGGTGCAGTCAATTTAGTTTGCTGTTCAACTACTCTGAATGAGCACATATTTAAATATTACATTTGCTCACACAAACGATGCCCTGCTCCTCCTCCTGCTCCAGATCATTCTCAAACCTAGATCACGACCCTCACATCGTTTTGTTTAAAACTGTGGTCAGCTGTGACTGCTGGATGTGAAACGCAGTCACGGAATTATCAATATACGTCTATGCCCACTCTACTAGGAAACACAGCCACATTTTTTCCAGATCCAAAGCCAGATGGATAACACCCCACCACCTAAGTGCTAAGGGAGATATCTCCCAGAAAAAAATATGTGTGGTTTACCCAAGAACATGCAGGCTCATGCCACTCCTCAGCTCAGGGAGCGGAGCTGATGTGTCTCAACCCCACTCACAGGTTCAAGTCTCACGCCTCAATTGCCCCGTGCTTTACCAGCTCTGACTTCATCCACGGCCCCCTGCCTCCCCTCTTGCAATTCCTGGCATCAGATAGTTCAAGATGCTGCAAAGATTAACCCTGGCAGATGTCACCATGTGCTCAAGATTGGGAAGCTGGAGGAGGGAAAGCCAGTGCCTGGAAGATGGAAGATGAAAGTGAACATCTTTGAACCACACAGCTTGCCTTGGGGTAGCACAACTACAGCACAGGTGTGGGTGGGAGATGAGCTTTTGCCACTACCAGCAGATTTCCCAGGTTTGAGGGCTGTCTGGGATGAGCAAAATGGAAATGTGTTCCTCTGAGAGGATATAGAAATACTTGATTTTTGTAAGTATTGAAGCTAAAAAGGCATAAGTAGGCACTGCAATAGCCACCTACAGTATTGTTTTATGAGAAACTGTTTAGGTGCCTCATTTCATGCCAGATGAGTTTGCCTTTGTAATTTTGGGTTGTGATCTTTATTTATTTATTTTTGAAGTTTTGTTTTGCACATCATCCAGTCATTTACTAGTACCTGAAGTGGTAGAAATTCTTTGTTTTACTGCTTTTAAGAGATTCTAGCTGGAATTTTATGGAAAAATTTTATATGCACATACTCTGCAAACAGGTGCAGGAATGTAATATGCTGGTGGGGAGATCCTCCTTATCAGAAATATGAGGTTTTCCCTATATTTCATCAACCCTCTTCTAAAGAAGCTACAAACAGAATCTCACAGTACTCGTACTTCCAGACTGTGTAGGAAATTGCAGCTATGGCGTGGCTTAATTTACAAGCACCTGATTTTACAGCCTTAACAGCCTTTCAGTGCAGCATTTTGCACATAATGCAGGACTTATTCTTCCCTCAGTGGGGCAGTATGTTGGATTTGATGCTTAACCCCTACTGGGGTGTCCCAAAGTTGCAGTGACTGCTGACACTCAGGTGTGGGAGATCAGACCTGGCCAGAGGTGACTGCCCTGGCCACGGACAAGAGCACGGCCAGGAGAGGCAGGGGGAGCCTGACTTGCCTTTAGAAAGGCTCCAGGAGTGAGGTGAGGAAAGTTCATGTCCTGCCTGCCTTTTCCTTGATCCCAAACAAAACTGCAATCTTAACTTTCCAGCCCAGTAAGTGCATACAGAAAAATTTAGGTGTTTTTATTAGAAAAAGCTGGTGGGGGGGGAAAGGAAAGAAATAGAAAATCATGTCCCAAATGATGACTGTTAATAATAAACTCATCATTTTGGAGCAAGAGAATGTGGCTTTCTACACTTTCTAAGAGAGCATCAGCAGAATAGGACAGAGTGAATATTATCTCTAAAAGCTATGCATCATTCTCTTAAAATGTTAATGTTCCATTTCTAGCTGAACAAATAAACCTCTACAAGTTGGATGCAAGTAGCACTAATGAATCAGAGTGCAGACTGGGAAAACAAAGAACCAGACTCTGACTGCAGAAAAGCATCTTTCAAGGAATAAAAAAATAATTAAGTCATTATTTAAAAATTGTTCCAGTAATGTGCTGTGAACAAAGGGCTGTTAGCTTGAAAGGACCAAACAGCTTTTATTTCAGAGTACTTTATTTGCTGCAGGAATATAAACAAGATCCCCAGCAAACCCTTCAATCAGAGCATGCCTTATTAAAAAATTCAGAAGCCTTTTTCCCATTTCCCATTTCCTTGAGATGATTTTTTTTTTTTCTGTTTTGCCTCCCTAATGTATTTATAGTGAGTGTGCAGTTTCCACGTGGTTTAACATCCAAGCCAAAATCTGGTGGATGCAGGCAGCAGCGCTTCATGGCTTGGTTTTATGGCTTTCACTGAGTTCCTGGTGCCACAAAACCCATTGCAAAGATTGAGATAATGCAAGACCTGATCTCATATATGCTCATGTTGAGTGTAGTGTTGAATGAAAACCCCAGGCTATTTTCATCATCCAAGCACTCAGGTTTATTATCTGTAACATATTCCTGCCCAAAAGCGCTAACCAAGGTTGTGTCAGACACTAAAGAGCCACCTGGAGTTCTTGCCCTCAGGAAGAGCTAAATTGGACAAAACCAGAAGGTGGTGAGAAGGCAGAGATGAAGTGATTCATGAAGGGATGCAGAGCAGGCCAGCAGTACAGATGTAAGCCTGCCTGCATTTAATAACTGTGTCCTGGTGGACATCTCCGGGGGTGACACTGTGTTTTTCAGGAAGAAAAGTGCCTTTGGTTTGTTTTCCCAACTGCACAGCTCCAGGAAGTTTGTAGCTCCTGTGCTGAGAGAGATACAGAGCCCTACTCTGGGCATCATTTTGATGCCTTTTCCTGGTCTTAAAATCAAGAGTCAAGCACGGTTAGAAGGGAAAAAGGGATTTTACTTTGGTATTTATTTTAAGGATCCTTAGGTGCACCACGTTCAGGTCGAATGCACCTCAGTGTACACTGCAAAAACCCCCTCAAAGATCTGGTATAACATAGGTTTTACTAATTAGCATATCTATCGTAAATTCCCCAATGAGAGACCAACATGAGCCCCCCTCCCCAAGGAACCCCCCCCGGATAGTTCCATCCCAGCCCACAAAATGTGTTCTGGAGAGGACCTTGGGCTCTGGGGCATGTTGATCCTCAACTACGAAACCTCTAAAATGTTTCATCTCCCAGCTCAACAAACAAGTCCAAGAATGTAGGCAAAAAGCACCAAGGAATACAGAAGCTGTAAAAAGGCACAAAAAGGGGTTTAAAAGAAAAGGCAAAAAATCATCGTGGCACCATTTCAGAGCACACTTTCACCTCTGTGCTCCTGCTGATGTCCTAGTGTCCTGTCTGTGGAATAGCACTGCTCAGTCCTGCCTAAGCTGCTGACAAACCTTGAGCCAGCTCTAAAAGGCTCTTGGACTCTTGAAAAAGATGGTGAAAAACACAGTCACAGGAATCTCCTCAGGAAAGCTGATTCCTTTTTTTTTTTTTTTTTAACAGGAAATTTCAGTCTACTTTCCCCATCCCCAATTTTGTGGTCTTTAGAATAGGTTGAATTTACTCTCAAAATCACTGTCTTTATGGAGCTTTCCAGCCTATGCTCCCCAAATATTTCAGTTTCTCTTCTTTACAGAGAAAATTCAGAAGAAAAAGGAGTGATTTCTGAAGAAGGACCCCAGTATTTTGAAATTTCTCACTAGATGAAATTTCCCTTCCTAAACTGCTTTTGTAAATTGCCCCATTGCAACTTTTTTTGGTGAATAATATAATTCATATGAGAGCCAACACAATGAGGCTGAAACAAAGTGCTTCAACCTTACCCAAGCAGAATGTTAAATAAAAGTCAGATGAAATTGATACTGTCCCTTGAAACATTCAGATTTTTCAGAATCAGCATTTTCTCATAGCAAGCTGTTCCATATCCCCTGCTGGCAGCAGGCTTAGAGACATCAGCTTTTTCTGGAAAAGCTTTTAAGTGCTGGGTATTATTATTGTTATTATTATCATCAATAATATGCAGAGGAAATGGAGCTGGAAAACAGAGGCAAGGGGATAGATTCTGCTACAGCTTTCTATGTTCACTGGTAATATGGTTTTAAATTCACAGAGGTCCAAAGAAGAGGAGAATTCACCTCTACAAAACACTGTCCACCTGTTTTTGTCTCCATGTTTCTACTTATGAGTACATCAGGTGCTCTCAGCTCACTCCTCCGCTCTGGTGGATTCATTCACATGCCACCACTGCCTGACACGGCATCAAAACTAACTCCTTAATGCTCCATTTGTGGCTTTTGCCATCATTTTTTTTCCCCATTTGGCCAGGATAGAAAGGTAACACTGATGCTCAGGAGAAGGATGTCTTTGGACAGCACTTCAGTTAGCTAAGTGGCCTCCTGCAGGGTGACAAGGCCACTGCTGCTTGTAAGCTGCACAGATTCACTCAAATGTCTGGATGAGAAGTGCAATTTAAAACTCTTTAGGATGGATGTTAGCACACACACACAGCTGTGCCATTAGGTGGCTATGCCTGGGTGGCAGGGAGAATGGGAATGAGAGTGGGGCAGGGTGGGTTGGTGTCCCATGGCATGAGCTGCTCTCTCAGGTGTCAGAAGTGGGTTTATAGGAGGATACACAAAACCAGGCATATCTCTGTCTCTGAGGCTTCCCATCCCATGTGGGGAACCTGTGACTGACCACAGCACTGTTGCTTCCTTCATGTGCCATTAAGTCCCCAAGTTAAAATCACTCATATGTTTTCCTTTAGAAGGGATTTTTGACACACGTGTCTGACACGTGTCCTGGTCCTTCATGCATGAAATGTTTTGTCTTCCCTTTTAAGGAGTTTACTGCCTCACTGACCTTTATATTCTGCAAAGAAGCATTTTAATCTCCCACACTGCTGGGCTGCTAAGTGGTTTCTCATTTGGCTTGTGCTGCTCAATGGTCTTTCCATGTTGACGGGCTCTATTAAGTCACTGGGAGTTAGTCTGAAACTGTTCTAAGCTGTTATTTTCAGTAATAACACTTCTATTTGTTCCCCAGGTTTGCCTCACCCACAGGAGGTGGGAGGAGACGTGGAAGCACAAATTCTCATTAAAAGAAAAAGCAATTTTCTTTGGGAATAATGTACCTCAAGGCGACCACAAAGGGTCAGAGCACTGGTTCCAGTATGAGCCGAGCTGAGACTGGAAATCTTTAAATTAATCAATTCTCCCATTGAGGATTTTCCTAAAATGGTATTTAGCACTCAGACCTGTCAGGAAGGCTCTGTGAGTCTAGGGAGTGTGCCAATATGTTATGGATGATGTTGTAATTGTTCACTCCTGTCAGCATTATCTCTTCGTGTGCAGTTTGTACATAAACAACTTGTGAGTGCTCATCCTTCAGCACTACTTTCTGTGTATTAGTCACTAGTCATGTGACTTATTTCCCTTGAAAGGAAAGGGGGGAAAAAAACTAAGAAACATCTTAAGAAAACTCCCCATGGAAGACAGAAAAACATACATTTTTCACTGAACTCATCTCATCATCACATAAACTTTGGGAACAGCCAGGTTGTGTGAACTGAATGCCAGAGACAAAGCCACCCATCAGCCCACCTGACGTGGGGTGGGTGAGGTTATGCCTGCCTGATCGAATGGCAGAGCTGCTCAGCCAGCCCAGGAAATTCCCTGGCCCTTCTATCAGAGAAATTAAAATGAACCTTTCCCACCATTCTCTGCTGCTGCTTTATCCTCTCTGCCTCTTGTCTTGGCTCTGCATTCTGGAGCCTTGAAACCCAACATCAGGGACAGCCCTAATGGTATTTCCAAACTCCTTTTTTTTTTTTATTTTCAGTTAGAAATGGTGAAAAAAACCCCTCTGACTGTGAGGCCTTTGGTGCCACTGCCCTGTGCTGCTCAGGTTCTCGTTGGTTAGAAATAACTGCAGACTGTTCCCCAGTTCCACCCTGTCTTTTCCCTCTGTGCCCATTACATAAGGCTGTTTTGATAAGCCTGTGTGATGAAATCATACACACATATAGTGCAATAATAATATCAACCTCATAATGACTAGGGAGAGGATTAAAAATGTCGGCTTTATCAAAAAAATGATCTCTTTTAACAACAAATTGTAACTAATTAGACTTTGAATGGGAAATCAAATGAAAGTGCATGAAGGCTCAATTTTCCATACAGCTGACGTTCTGACCTTTTTAGGAGTGGGAAAGAAAATTATTTTTAATTAACATGACTAATCATTTCCTGTCATTTTCAGATAATTGGCTTTGTCGAAAAAAATGAGCTGTTTTGGGGGGAAAAATGGGGAGGGTGACAGTGGCAGCTCTACTGGCATGTTTAACCTTTTAGATTCTGCCTGCAAAAGGAATTTTGAATGCTTGTTATCGTGGTGAAAAGGCTTTATATGGAAATCTGGTGTCCTACGCCTCTTCCTTTCCATATGGCTCATACAAATTCATGCACAGGGAAAAATTATTTGACACACTGCTAGACTTCTTTCACTTTGAACCAGTCCCTCGTTAAAAAAATGGTTTAGCTAACAGACTGTTTTCTGGTACATCTTGAGGTCACACACATGATCTAGGACAGAAGGTCAAATCCTGGAGTCCTCAATAAATTCCACTCCAACTAGTTGGGAATTTGGCTTGACTGAGAGTAGCCAACTTTTATTCTGACTGAACAACAAGCAATTGAAGGTGGCCAGTGCTGTAAAGACTGTTTCATTGTACCTGCTTGCTGGAAATGTGGAAAGGAAAATCCTAGGAAAACAGAAATCCTAGGCCGTGAGGTGTGAATTCAGTCTCTTTTAACCAGCAATGAAACCTGGTGTGTTGGAGGCTTTCCTAGGCAATCGCTGCGAGGTTTTAATGCACACTTCAAGGGACAGGCAGAGTTGTTGGAGAGAGACCAAAGGAAAGCAGGAAGATCAAATGACTGAAACACGACCTGCAAGCAAAGACTGAACAGCCTGGGATGGTTCAGCTAAGAGAAGAGAAAACTCAGTGGGGAACTTAAGTTTTGAATAACATTAAAAAGACACTGAGAAAGGCGGTAACCTGTCCTCCGCTTTTTTTTGTGAGTGGGGTAAGTAGGAGTGAGAATAAATTGCAGGAAAGTCTCAGAAGAGATGTCAGGAAAAACTTTCAAGTGATGAAGAGAGCAGAGCATCAGGAATTCAGTAGAGTCCCCGCCTCTGGTAGTTTTAGATGGGACAAACATCTGTCAGGGATGAGAGGAGGACAGTTCCTCCTGCCTTGGGGCGGGGAAATGGATCTGCTGCTCTGCTGAAGTCCGTTTCAAATGTGATTCCCATAATTGTACAGGGCAAAGCATTCCTTTTTGATATCAGCAAGCAGGATAAAGGCTCTAAAATAATGAACGGGAAGGAAGAGGAGCATGTAGACGGTGAGCAGCAATCAACATTGGATGTAAATGAAGGCACAAAAAAAGAAAAATCCCCCTGGTTAAGCAATGGAGTCAATACACACAGAACCTTTTCCCCAGCAAGGAGCTGCTGGCTGTAGCCCCGTGCCTGCTTGTGCAGTTGTCTGCTGGGTCAGGATGCTCAGAGGTTTTTGAGGCTCTGGGGTTGTTACTGGTACAGCCATAAAATGGTTCCTGATATAACTGGCTTGACTTGATGCTGTCTGTTGTCTTTTGGCCAGGGTGGATTGTGAGACCAGGCTGGGGGCATTCACTCTGGTGTCCCCTGAAGTGACAGTGATGGAGTCACTGACACAAGGAAGGAACAGCTCAGCCCGTTACTCCTTTATTCAGGAGAAAAGGAACTCATTTAATGGCTCTTTCATTCAACCCCTACCATGAAAAATAAAACCAGAAAAATTTGGGTTTACATTACATTTATACCTCATGTAAAAGAAATACCTCTGACTTTCAATTTTCCCAACTCCCTTTTTCTCCTGTTACCTCCACTTACAGAGCACTCCAGCTTCAGTAAGATGAAGAACAAGCAGGATAAATTCCTAAACCACATAACAGCAGCAGCTCCTGTCCTTTCCTCTTATTTAACTGACATATTCCATAGCTGAGGAATCCCCTCTTTTGCTGATATCAAAACCGTGTAGTCATTTCTATTCATGAAACAGATCAGAACAAGTTCCACTAATGACTAAGAGATGTATTTGGGAGTGGAGAATTCTGCAAATTAGCAATCAAACACAATAAAAAAACCAAAGGTGCTGCATTACAAAATACACTTTGTTCATTTATTTTAACAAGTATCACTTATTTTCAATTATTTACAGTGCTAGTTAGTGTGCTCATAAAGTACTGTGGCATATTGAGTTAAAAGTAATGGATTCTTAGCACTGGGAAATCTCAGCAGAGCACTCTGCTATTAAACACTGGTAAAAATGGAAAGGTAATGTTATGGTGGGCTGCTTTCTGGGCTTTTTTTTGCTTGCTGTGGAGCACTTTCTGATGGGGTGAGGATAATTGGGTCTGCAGATTAAGGGAGTTAAGAATTAGTTGAGTTCTCACACTGTGAAGAGTTTTGTAAATTCCTACATCAATCTTTATGTCTTCCAGCTCGTCTCCCCCTTTAACAAATCCAGCATTCAGTGTCTTATCTCAGGGTGTCCTTTCCAGTCTGAATTCTCTGGCTTTCTTCAGCTGCTCATCATTTAAAGACAGTTATTTTTTTGGCATTTCATTTCCTGCTTTTTTCCTCCTCCTCTTGCATCTTTTATAGATGGTGATAAATGTGAATAACAATGTGCCCAGTGTGAAAGACAGAGTGTAAAACCCAATTCCATTTGAATTTCTCTTTTATTCTAACTTTAAGCCTCAGATTTGCCCATGTCTCACTCCCCTGGACCTGTCACCTGAATTAAATAGTGACTCTTAAAACTGATTGCTGTGAAGAAATAGATCTCAGAAGCAAGAACCTAATGGCATCTTAGAGAAAATTTCCTAATAATTGTTGCAACTCATTTAAATTTTATTCCCCACCCCTGAGACATGGAAGCAGCTCAATGCTAATCAGAAAAGGGAGAAAAGTGACCTTAATTTCGGATGATCTATTTTCAAAATCCTGTTGAAGGCAGCAAAAGGCTCTAATAATTTGCACATGGTGTAAATGGCAGAGGGAGAGAGGGGCCGACAGGCAGGGAATACTGAGCCTCTTGTCTGCTTTCCTGCATCACTGCTGACACCTGCTGCGGAGCCGCCTGGCACAGCCACCCTCCCAAAACTGGGAGAGGGCTGGCTCCTCCAGCCTGGGCAAGGGAGTCCCAGCTTCCACAGCAGGAGGGTCAGCTTGTCCACACCGGGAGGAATGAAGCAGGTTTAACAGCAAGGAAAAAGCCCAGCTCTCTCTGGGTTTGGGAGGAGAGGTTTTTTTCAGCTGTATACTGCTTTATTTTTCTTTTTTTCTTTTTTTTTTTTTTTCCCCCCAGTATTCAGGACTTTTGCTTGTTTTTCAGTATTTGCTTGACATCTTGATAACCTGAGGTTTCTTTCACTATCTCAGACTTTGAAACAGATGGGCCTGAGCTACCCTTGGACCCTGGCCAGGAGAGAAGGGATCAGCAGCAGGTGATGCTGTAGACAGAGCTGATATAGATTCAGGTCAAGGTTGGTTTAGAAATAAAAGTGACCAGCTCAAACAATGCTGTTTCTTTAGCACATCTTGCTTGCTTGTATGGGTTAATCTGGTTGGTGGCTTCCTGCCAACATGTAGGAGTTGCTCTGGCAAAAAGTGTGGTTTTCTCTGTGTTCCTGCTGCAAAATGAGGAGTTCTCACCTGCCATAAACCTTCCTGCTGTAAAAAGCTGCTCAGCACAAGGAGATGCCCAGCAGAGTTATCATCGTTATCTGATGTGACACAAGAAGCATTTAGTAGGAGCCAGCTCCCTTTGGTGTGGTGATACAGTGAGGATTCTGATGGACAACTTGCATTAACATCACAGACCTTGGGAGAGGAAAAAATAGAAGAGAATTTTCTCTTTAAATGGATGTTTGATAAAAGAACAGAGGCAGGTAATGGCTAGATTTTCTTCTTTAAGCAAGTGTCCAGAGTATTTGCATTTTATAATTGTTCCTGCAAAATTTGGTGTGAGCTGAATAACAGCTTAGCTTTCTTGTGCTTCTCTCTTCTTCCTGTGTGGAGTGCCAGAATGTTAAATAGCTTCAGTTCCATCATGCCAGGCTCAGCTGGAGCTCTGGTCATTCTTCCACCGAGTGGCAAACCAGATGCCACCCCTCCTTCAGTAAGGGTGGGGGGGAGAAGTCCTTCAGGAGCCATCCCTGGGGATTGTGCAGCACAGCTCATCCCCCTGCCCCAAACAAAACCTGTCACAGGTGGCAGAACGTAGCTCCCTGTTATTAATCCCACTGTGATTCGAAATGTCGTGCTATTACTGCACGCACAAAGACACTCGAGGGTTTTCTGATTTCAATTATGATCATTATCTCTTCTGAGAGATCTTTCCTCGGCTGTTGGGAGCTCTGCTGTGGAACAGCAGCAGACAGCAGTAAATAGTCCTGCTTGTATTAAGTGTGCACTCCTGCTGGCCTCCTCTGCCTTGTTGAGGTCCCCTTGCTTTGTCCCCCTCTATGAGAGATGTGGGAGACTCTCAAAATGTGCTGCAGGTAGCAAGGATCCACATTTAATTTACACCATCTTCTGAAGGAACTAAGCCAAGCCAAAGGCAAGGTTTTCACTTTGCAAATGTCATCTCTAAGAATTTTTCTCTAAAGAATGTCTCCTAGATGTGAAAAAAAGTAAAATACATTTGTCCCAGGCCTATCAAATCACACCCTGAGCACTGCTGTGTTCACGTGGCCAATCCTTGAGGGCACCGTGGGCAGTAGGAGGGCATGGAATTGATAATGCTCTGGGAACAGTGAGCATGCAGCTGTGGTGTCATTGGGAAGAGCATGGTGACATTGGACAGTGTGAATTTTGAGTCACCAAACCACTCTTGGAGTTGTCAGTGGGCTCAAATTCATGCATGTCCTTCAGGTTCTTAGCACACCATTCTCCAGAGCAGCACCTGCTGAGCCCTGAGACCATCTAGGAGCTCTCCAGGGGTCCCAGGCGTGACCTGAGAGCCTCGCTCCACCTCCCAGGGGACAGACATCCACTCATAAAATGACCAGATCCACTCATCACCTCTCTGTTTGTCTCAGCAAAGCAGCCAAGAGCTGAGCTGGCCAGGAATAGAAATCACAGGTAGAGAACAGAAAGACAAATGACTAACAGATGCTTGCCCTGCTATTCCACCTGGACCGTGGCTAAAGGGTCAGTCCACTGCAATCTGCAGGATATATATTTTCCTTAATGCTGAAAATGCTGAATATTCAGTGTTCCAGATTCTTGGTGTCTGTCCCAGTGTGTCAAGTCTGCATAATCTTACATCCACCACAACCCCAGTTAACTCATTGTCCTCCTACTTCTGGCTATGAGCTTCTCTGTCTCCATGACTATGTCCAGAAGCTTCTCTCCCACACAAATTTAATATTAGAAACACTTTAATTTCAGAATAACTTCCTACTCCTTCCTTCAGATGTCCCTTTCCTGGGGTGAAGCACACGAATAAAGGATGAAGATACTTCCTAAACCCAAGGCTGCCATTGCTGCCATTCCTTATGAACTCTTTACAGAGCCTTCCAGATGCACATTAAGCTTGATGTGGACTCCTTAAATCTCAAGAACATTTAATAAATGGGGAATTAGTCTGATTAAGTCATACCGGAGATGAATTTCTTACATTGATACAATCTCCAATGAGCACTGCACTTCATTTAATAAATGTATTTATTAAATACATAAAAGAGTTGTAAATGGAGCTCCTGTCTTGCTGAACCTTATTAGCTTCATCCTTATTTAACATTTATTTTCTTGAGATGAGACAATATTTGTTAAATCTTGAACACGTCATTGCAAAATCCACCCCTGGTTTATTCAGACTGACTCTAAATATTAAATTTCAACGTTTGCTAGTCCTGGCTCCTTGTTTAATCTACCAAGATCTCTAACAAGCACAAGGAAAGATTCGCTAACTCAAAAATAACTGTTATTGAATCTCCAGTGGGTTTGTAAAAATCTACATAATATTTAATAAATATGCCCTAAGATTTGCTAAAATCTGTTTAACCTCCATTAAAATGGGGAAAAGGAATTTGCTGGAGACCCCTTTTGGATTCATGCAAAACTTCATAAGTATATCAGAAGTTCCCAAAATCCTATTAAATTGCCACGTGAATTTTCCCTTTCATTTCTCATCACTGTTTATTATTAATGTATTTTTGCACAAATAGCAGCTCTCTCCTCCAAGGCATTGCATCACTCCTGTCCTACTCACTCCCCACCATCAGAAGTCAGCCGGTGGGAAATTATAAATCACTGCTGGAGCACTTCTGCCACGCCACCTTTGAGATTGCAGCCTGTAATTTTGCAGACCTTTGCTGGCAACGTGCAGATTGCCTTGGTCAGTTTTATCCATCTCCTCTAAAGAGACACATTCCAAGAAAAAGTAATCACGCTGTATCCATAGCAGAAACAATGCTTCCCCACCTCTTATCATTCCAGCCTCTTGCCAGACTAAGACAGACAGAATAACAAACACTGTACTTGGTTCTCAACCTGCATCCAGGGCATTTTTATGTCTCTATCTAGTTCCAGGATTTCTGGGGCAGCGATCCCAAATTATGCTTGGCCCAACACCTCTGCCAACTTGTCTTGCAGATCACCCTGCATCCTGACCATAAAATTTCACTACAAAAGAGAAAATTGAAAGCAATTACGTTTTTGTGTGCCTCTGCACACCACTCCCCCTGGCCTTTCAGAGCCCAGGCATGGGGGGAGCACGGCCCAGGAATCCTCCTCCAGTACATGGGCAGTAGAGAAACACTGAGTGGGGAGGTGAAAGTAGTCTAATTTATTTGCCCAGTTTTTCCAGCCTTCCCATTTCATGTCAGTTACCTTGAAATCTCTTCTTTTCCATGACAATGAATGCAGATCCCTTCTTTAGTAGGTCTGACCCTGGAGCAGCTAGCAAAGGGCAGCAGATGGGATGTTAAAACTCTCAACACCGGAGATGGAGCTTCAGACCTGCTCAAGGCTACAGTGGAAATGAGCTCAGCCATCTGAATCCTGTCACTGTTTATCAAGAGCAGAGAATATCCCTCTATTTTCTTGCCTGGCACTCTGGGCACAGGAGGAGATTGTAGGAACACAGAGGTGGGCAGTGCTGCGGGGTCACTGTGTGAGGATTGTCCCCTGAAGAGCAGAGAGAAGTGGATTTTGCTGAATGCTTCAGAAATGTGGGGCTGGGACAGCCAGCAAAGCCAGCTGTTCTGGGAAAGGCACTGGCAGAGCTAATTTGAGTACAGAACAGGAGGATTCAGCTCTCCTTGTAGCATGGCAATGCTATCAGACTCTCCCTTTTTTGCTTATCAAAATCCTCTTACAAAACCACGGTGCCAGTATATTATTTAATATGAGCACTCTGATATGACAGTGAAGAAGACCAGACAGGCCAGACAGGACAGATAACTTGGCAGTTAAAGCTGCTACTAAAAATAAAGGCATGGATTTATTAAAGGGTTACAGAGAAAGGGTCTGCAGTCCAGCTGATCCCATGTGCAGGTCCCACATATTAAACATTTGAGTTTAGGTTCAAGTAAAGTTTGCAAGTCTCTACAGATCTGTAAGTTTGCCTGTGATAATTTGCTACTGGGTTCAGGTTGTTCTCCTGCTGATTTATAGTCTTGGATGTTCTAAGCAATATTTATTGCATCAGATAGCAGAGCCAGCTTTCAGGAAATGCTGGTACACATGACACAAGCCTTGAACACTTGGGGATCTTATAAATGCTATTTATAAAGTGGCAGAATTTGGGGAAATTCTTGAGAAAAGCAGACAGAATGATGTAATTACAGACTTTCAGTAGTGGTCAGTAATTTTCTGAGCATCTGAATAACAGCAACTACATATTTTTAGATAAAAGTGGGCATTATCACGCTGAAAATCTGTTCCTTTTCCATTTGAACTGTGACAGGAACACAGCACAGAGATATGCAATATACGAATCTACTTCTAGACACCTAGACTTGTGAATTATTAATAAACAAATAAACAAAAGTGACAAAAAAACCCCACAAAACAAAACAAAAAACACAGACAAAAAATTGAAAACACCAAAACAAAAACAAACAAACAAACAAAAAACCCAGACAAAAACAAATTCCAAAGATCTCAGACTGTTTATGTGCTAATCCAGTTATTTTTCATATGAGCTGTTTGAGCCTGAAAGGAATCCATGTCCCAGCCAGGCATAATTCTGCTGTCCCTATTAATACATGTCTGTATTGAGCTTGATGAATATAGAAAGTCTGGATACACAGCTCTGAGATCCTGTAGGAGGAAAAGACAACTCTTCATCCAGTTCTGACCAGGACTGGATTTGAGACACAGCTATTTAAGAATCCATCTGTAATAACAGGCACAATTTAATTCAATTCAACAGCCTTGTAGGATTCAGAAACAAATAAACAAACCCTTCACTTCAGTAGCATTAGAATTTATCTTGAGGAAAGCCAGCCTCATAAAAAATGAAGCAGAAAATCAACAGCTAAGAGGGTAAAAAACTTTTCCTGTGGCATGAAAATCATTGAAAAGATCACATTAGCTGCTCACTAGAAATTATAGCATCAAAAATTGCAGAAGGAGTGAATAGAGGGAAAAGGGCCATAGATTTAAAAAAAAAAAAAA